>CAEFZY010034852.1:0-13504 GCA_903066815.1 Brachyrhaphis roseni
CCCAAGGTGCTGATAAGCCAATTAGAAGCAAGCTTTAAATATTGTGCAAATCACTGCTTGGTGGAAATGGTTTGGTTTTTTTCCCTGTCTTCTAACTAGTGCAGGAGTCTTGGACTTCAATTCTCAGGGGCTTGTGCTCCACAATGTTTAGATGTACTGAATAACCCCATCAGCAGGAGATGAGGATATACAGAGTCCTGCTAATAATTTAATTATTTGACTCACATGTGTTTAAGCAGAACCACATTTGAAAGTTGCTGGACACCAGCCCTTGAGGACCCTAGTTTTATACCCCAGACTAGAGCGAGAACAAAAATGTGAAAGTTACCATCTGCTGGTTGAAGCATTATTTTCAAGATTTCCAAAGTGTAACCATTTTGTTAAATAAAAGATGGAAGTTTGCTTTCAGATTCTGCTAGATAAATAAAGTTAATCAATCAGGATCTTTTTAAAAAAAACTTTTCTGATTTGGCAAAATAAGATCCTTTGGATACTGAGAGGCATCTAGATAGATTCTTTTTAGAACAACCCTTCAAAGTCATAGAAAACAAAAATATTTTCCGATTCCCTGACTCCCTTTACAAGACTCAAAAGCTTGTTGTGCTTAAATGTCCACCAAAGATATTTTAAATCGCTCTAGAGGAAAGCAGTTACATGAGGTGAAAGGTCAGATTGTGTCTGTTCATGTTTTCTACACATTACTCACTGATCCTTGGTCATTTTAGTCATGTTAGACATGTCGTCTTCCTGTTGTTCACTCTTTTTAGAGTCATACATGTGATATCTGGTAACACATGTATCTCATAATTTGTACCAGATTGTGCAATGCTTTCATAATAAGTCATTAGACCAGATTCCTACGTCCAAAAATATGACCATTACAGCTTAATCTCTGCCTGTACGTGTTTTTGTGATTTTTATTTTATTTTATTTTTTCCCCCTCCCCAGTCCTATCAAGCATGAGGTGACCTTTTTAAACTCCACTTCAGTGGCTGCTCTTAGACATGTTTTTTTCTTTGCTTTGTTTTTACCATTTCCATACTCTTGGGTCTGGGTTTGTCTGTAACAAAACCAGTTTACAGGTCTGAATGTTTTTAAAGATCACACTGAAAGGCTGGCAATTTTTTACGTAAAGCTGATGTGTAAATTATGCTTTTTTTAGTTATTTTTTTCAAAAAGATGTTAATGAGTCATTGCAGTTATCTCCAGCTAGATTATATCTTGGCAGGCTGCTGCTAAAGAGGGAGTTAAAGTCATTGTTATATTCTGACTAAATGTTTTTGGTTTTTTTTCCAGTACATATCAGAAATCAAATTTAAGTTGAAGTATTACCGTAGTAGATATTCTAGTTATCAAACTGCTAAACCTTGTTTTTGTGACCTCTTTAGCCACAATCGGTGTCAGTTTACAAGAATATCCCTCTGCAGTTGAATCATATTTCATCGGTACCCGCACGCATATACGAACAGACTTTGGTGGCCCAGTTACACAGCTCACCTACATGAGAGGAAAGCTGTGTTGCTTTTGTTTTAAAAGGGGCTCTTCAGCTTTGGTTTTCAGTAAGAATCCCTCTCTTTTCTAGACACTTCACTCTTATTTTTTATGCGTGCTCAGAGTGGGTTCAGCTTTAATGTTTGTTCAAGTGAAACCTGAGCCATTTGGTGCGGAGGAGCCTCTTCTCGCGGTGTCATCCTCTACACTGTGTCAGTGAGCCAGCTTAGTCACACCCCCGTGCCCTGGTTTTCAGTCAGTTCCTCTGCCTCCTAATTGTATCTGGACTAACACAGTCAGCTCAGCCTCGCTCTTCATCTGTCTTTTCAAATAAGTGTTAAACATAGAGCAGATTGCACTTTTACCTTTTTTATCCTCCCTCTTACAATGTTGTTGATCTTTTTGCTTGCAAATGTTTGATTTTTCCAGGCTCTTTTTTTTTTCTACCATAATTAAAATCGGGTCATTAAATAAAAAAATTTAAAAAAAGTATGCTCAAAGATTTGAAAACACCTACGTCTACTCATTGCTTCTACTTACAAAAATTTGATTTCATTTGTGACAGGTAGTTGTATTGTTTAAATGAAGCTATTTTCCACATTGGGACTGGCAGGTTTTTGATCACTTTTTACCTGAATAAATTACATCACCAATTAATATTTGGTCTTTGTAATTTCTCTGCTTTTCTTGCTCTAAAACCGATGATATCAATGCTCCAAATAATTTAATTATGAGAAAAAGCACAAACCGATGAAATCCCCATGACAGAGAAAGAAAAATAATCTTTCACAGCACTGTAGCTGTCAAGTCTCAAACCTTAGCAGGTTCCAAGACATAGTATCACCACCACTCTTCCAGCTGGATCTCAGATTTCACAGGAGTGAATTATCCTGCCACTGTAAAAATGTTCATGAAGGTTGTATNTGTGTGTGACTGCAGCAGTGTTTAGGTGGGTAGTACGTGTTTGTCGGGGTCTGAAGTCTCTCAGCAGAACATAGCCCCCAGCACTATTCTCCTTTTTATTATGCACTCCATGCATCTGAATAGTGTTCCTCACAACAAGAAGTGTAATTACAATCATAGCAATGGCATCCGCATCAATAAACAATAAGAATCTCCAAATTGAGGCCAAACATGCACTGCGTGTGCCAGCTACATCCTCTCCCAAAAATAGACTGGGTATGTTCTTCAGGCAATCAGGAGATCAACCACCGCTATGAGAGCTGGGGGGTTTTTGTGTGTGTGCAAGGCCAAACATTGGTCTCTCTTGTGTCAACATGACAAAAAGCAACAACTTTAAAAGAGGTCATTAGTGTAATGAGTTGCATGTCATTGTCTCCCCTTCTTACTTGCATGCATTGGCCTAATACCTTAACTGAGATTGAAAGCAAAAGATTACTTAATTTTGGAAGGTAGTTTCACTGTAAAGAAGCACAGATTAAAGATTTTCAGAGAACAGCTCACACAACTTGAGAATATGATTTTGTTTATCTTTTTAAATAAGAAGTAGATCAGATGGATAAGGGACCTTAAAAATAATTATTTGTATTTTGATTTTCTGACTGTTTCTTTAAGTTGCTATTTTTAAATTGATTTTACCTAATGGGATTAGGCGTAATAATACCATATTGTACCTATACCATTAGATAGTTATAGTTTTACCATCTACAGGACATTGTCATTTTTTCTACATAGATGATTTCCCATAACAGAAAGAGCCACACGCACAGCAGGATAAAGCAGCAGCTTTGCTGTATTTTATTCAGCCGTCCTGTTATCTACTGAAGATCTCACTCTCTCATAGCCTGAGTGAACTGCAGACATGTCAACTATGTTATTCCTCTGACATCATTTTACAATCATATTCCAAAAGTCTCCTTAGTAACAGCATCCAATCTGAAGTGTTGTTGCTTAAGGTACTCTGTTTAATAAACTTTTCTTTTATTAGATTTACGCTTTACTTTTTTCCCCCAGAAGTATCTGTCACATTTGGAGTAAACTATCATCTCCTTTCCAAAACTTTTTCTCTCAATCCTCCTCTGCTTCTAAATGTGATACTGCAGACCTTAAACCTTCTGTGAGCTACCAAGCTCTGTCTAGGTGAGCTGCGATACACCCAGCGCTCTCTGTAACTCATCCTCTGCTCTCACATCTCTGAGATCTTCTTTGAACAGAGCAGAACGGCCCGCATCTTGACCACATGTCACTTCTAGCGCAGATAAAATCCACTGAGTCACATCCTGAGCTTCTTATACAGGTTAGGCTATTACCAGTGAACTGCTGACTGGTCATGCGGACCCGTGTTAGGAGTCCGAAAGTATCTAATTGGCTGCTGCTTCTGTGTGCTGTTGAACTGGATCAGTGTGATGCAGTGACAGCCCACGAATTCAGCTAGCCAGCCAACCTCGCACACAAACCCAGCCCTGAATGGAAGGTAAAATGGGAGGCTTTAAGGTCACCCTTTCTTCCTCTGCTCCCTCTTCTACATGGCTTTGAAAAGGCTTACCACCATGCAGTGTCCAAATTTCTGGTGCTGCATTTCAAACTATTTCTTCCACTTAGAAACCACCAATCAGTTTGTTTGTTTGTGGGGTTTTTTTTGTTTTGTTCAAGAAGAGGGATGTGGAATTTAGCAACTATCTAAAAATGGTTATAGCTTTTTTTTTTTCCGAATATAAAGAGATCAATGCTGGAGAATTGTAATTGTGAGATTAGAGCCCAAAGTGTACATAAATTACTGGAGTTTTATGTCTATTGCATGAATGCTTGTTAAATTTATAGCTACAGACACATGCGAGAATATGATTGTGTCATAACCTTGAGTATACAGACACGTGTAATATGATCTAAATACTTTTATTAAGCATAAAAACAACAGTTATTCTTGCTGCTGCAGTACATATTGAATAAATATCAGGGGGGAAAAAACCTGAGAAACCACGGCGATAAACATACCAACAACAATCACTGAAAATCACACAGTACTAATTATTACAAGCTTTTTATTTAGTGACAAATGCACAACTGCAGCCCAATATAGAGTGTACCTCTAAACACCTGAATGCAAAGACCTTTGGGGGAGTTTGTGAGAGCACTTGTATATCTAAGGTTTCTCCATAAGAATGTTCAATACTGGGTGTGAGGAGACGGACTTACTGTAGGTAGCTTGCCTATGGTAGTTTTAAAATGTTGATACCTTTTTTAAAAAAAAAAGTAATGAGTGATGCACATTGATTTTTGGCAGTCTGTGCTTTTTTTGGTGAATGGAAATATTTCTATATGGTCAAATTTATCTTCTGATCAACAGAAAAGTGTGATTCTTCTGTCAGGCTTAATGCCAGTGTGCAGCAACAGGGAGGGGAAAGGTCAGGGTTTCTGCTGCAAAAGAATACTTAAGACCTTGATACCACTGATCTGGCCCTGTCCGTATGACACACTGTGGCATTAGATTGATTTTTTTTCCTGCTATTGCAAAACATTATTTATTTTTACAAAGATTATAAAGTCATAAGTACATCTTGCATAACTTCATTACTCAATTAAAAAATAAATATATATTTCTATGATAATTAGACTCTAAATCGAGAAACACGTTTTTTTTTTAACCCGTCCATGTTTTTTTTCTGTTCTGTCTTTCATAGAAGATTTCAATTCCACGGTCAGAAACTTCCAGCGAGCTGCAAACATTTACTTTCGACCTGTCGAATGTGGGCAGAGATAACCCCCAGGGCAGCTTCGACTGCATCCAGCAGTACATCACCAGGTGAAAGCTAAAGCAGAATCACATCCCTTTTTTCCCTCTTTCAGTAAGAACTGACTTCACACAAGTTTTGAGCTGAATGAACAAACCTCTGTTAGATGCACTTCTAAATTAATTTCTTACAGTAAAAAATTACAGTAAGAAATTAATTTATAAGTTCAGGGGTTAAATGTGCACCCACTTGCACACTTTTTTGGTAGCAGAGAAACTACACAAGCACTAATAAGTCCAAAAATGGAGCACATGATTAAATTGAATAAGTACACTTGGATTTTAGTGCCTAAAATGACGGGCACAGAAACAGAAAGGGGAACAATGAGAATCTTGTCATTTTCAGATTTCTGACACCAATTGTTCTGAAAGTATTTTTAACATGTGGGTCAGGCGGAGTTCATTTAAGTCTCTCCCTAGATCCTAATCAGGCTTGAATTGCAGCCTGAAATCCAAATGACCAAGCTCAGCTTTTACAGACTGTGCCGGCACCATCTCATTTTCCGCCAAAGTGGAAGAGAATCAAAAAACTGTCGGAAAGTCAGGAAAGAATCAGATTTTATGTGGCAATGAGCTGCACAGTGGGAAACCATGGCTGGTTGGAGGAAATTGGAAAAATAATCGTCCTTCCCACAGAAGATTTATTCTTTAATGCAAAAGCATATGTGAGAATGGTTTGGCTTTATTTCAGTTGGCTATCAAATTAATGTTTTTTTTTTTTCCTCTCATACTTGTGTTTCAACTTCTCTCCTCTTCCTGCCTGTGTTTTTCTTAGCGTCTGCTCTTTGTTTTGGTAGTGAAGGGGGTATTGAGCTGGATTGTCTGGGCAGCATCCAGGACAAGATCACCGTGCGAGCCACCGACGACTCCTACCAGAAGGCCAGAGAAAGCATGGCCCAGGCTGAGGAGACGACTCGCAGTAGGAGCGCTATCGTCATCAAGCCAGGGGGGAGATATGTAGGTGAGGAAGGCTGGATATTGACTCGAACATACTGTTGCTCAGAATGCATAATGTGCTTTTAGCCTTGAGCTTCCCAAGACTGCTAGCTTATAAGTTTGTCTTTAGTTTTTGAGAAGAGCACTCAGACCCTCCACTTAGACACTGTAAACATGCCAGAAGTTAAATTACAGTCAGAGTGGAAAAATCTGCAAACATCCAGTGATGATGTAGTTTTGCTCTTCTTGTGAACTGGTTCACCCTGGATATGACAAGCTGTTTGGGTCAAATAGCAAATGATTTTTGAGGTTGTTCCACTTACCAGCTACTTTCTCTGTGCATTTCTACCGTGTAATACTTTTTAATAAAACAGTCAACTGTTCAGCAACCCAAAAGGGAAAACCATAAATTTATCTGTACAAAATTAAAAAACTTAAATATTTTTTTAGTTGTGTTTGTATATAAAAAAATTCTTTTCATATGTGGCTGACATTCAAAGGTAAGAAAGTCCAGATCCGGAAACCGGCACCTGCGCTTTCAGACGTGGCCCCGTCACGGAGGACGTCTCGGCCCGTCCTCATCTCCAGCAGCACGCAGAAGAAAGTCACGACTCAGCACCGGCCTCTCCGTGAGCGCCTCGTACACCTGCTGGCCCTGAAGCCTTACAAAAAACCCGAACTGATTTTGAGGTTGCAGAAGGACGGCTTGTCACAGCTAGACAAAGAATCCCTGGACAGCCACCTGCAACAGGTGAGTCATGGAAACATCCATGGCATTGGGGTTTTCATTTTCTCCACTCACTTTCATCTTCAGTGTCATTCCCCCAGATTAGTTGGTGAAGATTAGTGTATTAACATAGTGCTATGTTTCTGTTCTTAGGTTGCCAATCTGAATGGGAAAGAAAATACCTTCACATTGAAGGATTTTATGTATAAGGAAATCCAGAAGGACTGGCCAGGATACACAGAGGGAGACCAGCAACTTCTCAAGAGAATTTTGTTCAGGTACGTCACCTTGTATTTTTTTTTAGGATTGGATGTGGTAGACCATCACAAGTAGCACATAATTATAAAGTTCAAAGAAAAGGTTGTACTGTTTTCAATACTCCTTGCAGCTAAAAATCAGAAGACTGTGTTCTGCACATGTTTTTTACTCTGATACCTTCAAAATTCAGTGCAAGCGTACGCAGTTGCCTGCGTACGCTCTGACTGAGCTCAAGCTTTGTGTAAAGAATATTGATAGAATGCAAGTACATCTGGATTTTAGGTCTTTTTGACCTTGTTTAGTCAAAAAGACAAAAGCAGAAAAGTTGTTTTTGACGTGTTTTGCTTATGAGGAAGAGAAGCAGGAAAAGGCCAAAGGATATCGATAAGGCCTTATGCAAGCTTTGCTACAGAGGGATAGATACAAAGTTTAGTAACATTTTATAGGCCTGTCACTTGACCCGGTTGACTGACCAAAGAATATAGGATACAAAATTACAAGAAATGCAGAAACGGGGCAAGGCTGCAGGTGGAAAACTCATCCGTTTAAACCAGTTGCCTGTTGGAAAATAACACTCTAAAGTTAATTTTATGTAAATTTCTGCAGATTTTCCTATTGCCTATTGGGTTTTACACAAAGTAAAATAATTTTTAAAAATCGTACCGCAGCTTTAAGCTCCTTGAGAAAAAAAAAAATTTTTTTTTTTTTTACATATTTGTTGAAATTATCATTATTAGTAGTAAAAATAATAATAATAATGACAACATAAGACAGATAATCTGTGAAAGAATTGAGCTGCTCTGCCTTCTCCCAGTGTTTATTTTTCTTGGGTTTGTTTTAAGTTTTGTTCATAAAACTTGCTGAAAAGTAGTAAATAATAACGCAGATGTATTTTGAAGCCGTCAGCAATTGAAAGTTTTACAAAGGTAGCGACTGCCCCCGAACTATCCCACTCTAAATGGATTTCTTTTTCTTTAATTCCCAGTGCATCCAATGAGTTCACAGACCTATTTTGTTTTGTAAGAGAGTGCAAATGTGCACATTCTCTTTCTGTTTGTGTGTCTCACTTTTTTTTTTTTGCACTTTGAGCTCAGTTTGTGAGTTCATCAGCTGACTAACAACCAGAGCCTCCCACCTAATTCTGCCTCCCCCGCCATAGTTCCTCTAGAGTTTGGAGCTCATGCAGCAAGTCACGCAGGAGCAGCAGCAGAGCAACATGACTGGATGCATGATGCAACAGTGTTCCAGCACATGCTGATCTGCGTGTGAGGTGGCGTCCGTCCAAGGTCCAGCCAAATTGGCCTGCCTCTCGTCTCACTTGTAGTCTCTGCCTGCAGGACTGTCCACAAGCCAAACCGTGCCCATCAACTGAGTTTGTCATCAGTGGTGGCAAGATTGTGCAGCTCTAAGCACCTTTTAATTTTGCAACCATAATGTCATCTCTATTTGTGCACTCTTAATCCAGAGCAAGCTTTAATGTTTACTTCTTACCATTATTGTGCATGCTATACATGCATAAAAATCAATGCTTTGATTTTTGCTTCTTCTTTTTTTTTTCAAATCCTGAGTCTTTATTTAATCTCTGTGGAAATGATCAGTTTATCTCTTGGATAGTTTTATATCAACACAGCTTCTTGTTTGGCTGTTACTGCCTAACAGCTTGCTCTACTACAACATTAGGCTCGCTTCGTACCTGGAGCCATAATGTTTCTGCTTGGCTAAATGAAGCCAAAAGTGCATATCCTCCAAAGCAGGTGTGAACGTCACAGTCATGCAAGCTCTCTGTGGGGGTGGAAAGGAATAAAAGCAGTTCAGAAACAAACACAACCAGTGCCTCAACTCCTCCAAACAACTACATAGCGATTGCTTTCATAATCCCACTGGCCAAATGGCTTTCTTTCTCAAAGTGAACTGCACCACCATATTCTCTAGCTCTCACTTTCTTTCTGTCACTGCAGAGTGTCGGGTCGCCGTCTCACTTTCTTCCATCAATCTGCTGTGGTTGTTAAGCTATAAAATAAACACTCAAAAGTGTCTGAGATTTTAAAAGGAGAGAGAATTATCCATTAAATAAAAAAACACACTAAATGGGGTTAAACTAACGGAAATGTGTGGGTTTAATTACTGAAAATTAGCATAATCTGTTTGTGATGAAAATGCTGTTCTGTCAAGTACCTCCTCCTTCACAGTTGTCAGAGCTACCCACTCAGCTTCACACGGCAACTGTAACTTGTCTCCAAAGTCCGCTTCCATGTAATTTACTTGTCATCACGGAGATGAAAGCTCAATAGTTTTTGTGTCGTTTCAGTGATGCATTTTTAAATTTAAAGGATTTAAATGTGTTGAATTTAGAACATGATGGCAATTACTGGTTTTAGTAGAAAACTTTGAATGTCCAAATGTGAAAATTTCCCGTGCCTTAAGCGCTTCTCACATTTTGCTGCGAGGAATGTTTTACAGGACAAATTCAGGCGGTGGCTCTAATTGAAGAGCTTTTAGAAGACACTGCTGATGTTTTATTGGTTAATGCTGTTACACAGAGTTTAGCTTTGAATGTGATATTTTTCAAGCTACTTAATTGAATCTCCACCTGTTTTTGCTTGAATTCACACAGAAAACAGGCCCAAACCAGCTCTGCACCCATACCAGAGAGTCCTCCCAAAGAGCTGGGATCCAGTTCTCCATCTCAGGTGAGTCCCGCCTTCCCTCGTTCACCTAGTGGTCACTTTTACACCTTCCAAGCATGTTGACTGAGACACTTTTAGTGCAGCTTTATGCAACTGCATGTTCAATCTATGGCAGTTCAGCTTTTCATCACTTAAGGAGACAATTTATTTCCCTTTTTATAAATTTATTCTGGTTTGAATTTTTGCGTTTCTAACTTTTTTTCTTTTGAGTGTAATTTTGTTTTACAGCTTAATTTGTAATGCATGTCTAACTGCTTCCATTTGACTTGCATTGCTTACAAACACATGGCCAGCAGGATTATTTACGATTCCAATAGGCAGACAAACGAGAACCTGCTCTGTTTTATTAATAGCTCCTTCCCTCCAGGTTGTTTTCACCCCAGACACTTACTGTATGCCCCATTCTTTCCGGTACCTCCCTTTGCAAACACACCCCAGACATGTACACGCACACACACATACATGCGTAAAAGACAGCAGTACTGAAGGCTTAGTTTGTGGGTTATTTCTTACAAGAAGCCACAGAGAGCTTAGTGTAA
Organism: Brachyrhaphis roseni; assembly: GCA_903066815.1. Lineage (NCBI taxonomy): Eukaryota > Metazoa > Chordata > Actinopteri > Cyprinodontiformes > Poeciliidae > Brachyrhaphis > Brachyrhaphis roseni. The sequence goes on from CAEFZY010034852.1 coordinate 10,390, forward strand.
TGCTCAGGTTGATGTGGGTTAAATCAGGAAGTTCCACAATGCAGTTTTTCATACTCGCAATACAAATACAGTAGATTTCAAAAGTGTTACTTCCCGTTGGCCTCATATTTCCACCCTTTAAGTGCCAAGCATCCTGAACAAGTCAACAGAAAAAACAAAAGCTGTTACTGTTAAAGCATCTGTTTCCACTTAACATCTGTTAAGAAAAAAACCTGGTTGCATAAATGTTCACTCATGTAAATTACTTTGTTGATTTTTTTTTTTTTATTATTAGTTAATTCAGTCATTGTGAGGATATCCACAGCCGGTACCTCCCTTTGCAAACACAAAGTTTTCAAGTGACCCAACAGGTCTTCTCTCAGATTTACCTTGTTGCATACAAAGAATAGTAATCCTAGATTATAATGCTTCCACAACTATCTTTCTCTAATGTTATGATGTCTGGTTTTGTTTTTCCTGAAAGTGCCTTTTGAAAATGTAAAGTTTGGGTTCATGAAATCATATCTCAATTTGCCTCAAGGTTTTGGGAAATTTTAGTCTTGTGAATGTTTTGTACCCTTCTCCTGATTGATACATTTTTACAGTGTGATCCTTTTGATTCTTAGTAGGTTCTTTTGAAACTGTGACTGTATTCCTATAATTCATATAAATCAACTTCACAATAATTGATAGTTAAAGTTAATGCAAGATTTACTGCTGACATTGAATCAAACTGTGACTCGTCAAAGTCAGTCCAGTCAGGTTATTCTGTCATGTTCATTTTTTTTTCTTTTCTTCAAATAACTTAATTTTCAGTTAAATTGTGCAGAACATATTTGATTTTAGAGGGGATTTTTTTTTTTTAATTATCATATCACAAAAATGTGACATTTTTAGAGATGTTTGTGCTTAGAGGGTCCATCCATGGGCAGTTTTGTTCTCATATTAAGGTGTTGGACGGGTTGTGTAAAATTATTTTTGTCTTGCAGATGCAGAACCAATCATTAATTGGTTCTTGATCTGTCTTTCCAGCGTTATGCTAAAATAACCATTTTAAGGATGTTAGTTTAGATTCTCAGCCGTCTGGACATAGTAATCGTGAAAGTTAAAAATGAAGGTAACTGGACTTCTCTTTTTTTTCTTGAAGACATTTCACCTCTCATCCAAAAGGCTTATTCAGTTCTGAAACTTAGATTGGAAGCATCAGGTTTACAATGTGTAATCAGTAACGATCACACTGAAAGGGCGATATCAGCCTTATTGATGTCACTATTGAGGTCAAGTGAAATCCTGGCCCTACCCTCTATTGTCTTCTCTTTTTAGTGTTGTTGACACTGACTATCCTAATAAATCCCCAACAATGTCTGCAGTTTTAGTCAAATGTCTCAAGGTATGAGTTTCTGTGAAACCGCCTGGAGAAACAAGTCAAGGCTACACTGTAGATGTTAAGGAGGTTTGAATCTTAGACCGCTTCCTGTGTTCAAGGTTGGTTTCTCATGTTTCACATAGATGGCTTCTTTCATTCCTCTCAAACCATCGGTCTTCCCTGTCCAAAATGTGTACATTATTATCTTTGAAGGAGTGTTCTTTGTCCTTGAGATATAGATAAACCTCTGAATCTTGACCGGAGTTAGCTCATCTGTGTAGCTGCTGTTTTGCTTCTCCAGTGTAGATGTCTGAACATTCCTCACTGCGCTGGACTGCATTTACCAAACCACTGAGCTTGTGTTTGGGTGTTTTGTCCTTGGGGTGATTAGTCTCTGTCTGAGAGCTTTACTATATGTAAAATGTACCAGCAAATTGTATTTGGAAAACATCTTTCATCCTTCATCCTTCACAACTGCTCATTAATATCATTGATAAAAATAAGTCATCCTACTTTATACATGCATAGATAAAGATTAGGAGAAGCATTTAAGAATCTTAAATATTAAATATATGAATACATGTATGTTCCACTTGTTCTTTTTCTCCTCTTCCCTCACATTTATCTTCCCTATTTAACCTGTATAGCACTACTACTGCACAGAAATGCCCTGGTGCTTTTACATGTCAATCATCTGGAAGGGGAAATTCAATGTCAGTTGAGGGCAGTAACCTCCACAACCCCTTTGGCACTACCCCTGTCTCTATTGCCCTATCAGGGTGATTGCTGCTGGTTAAAACTAAAGAGCCAACATTAGTTTCTGAACTGAAGAAGGTTTTGGGTGAGAGGATGAAACGTCTTCAGGATAATAAGGGAAGTCCAGCTCAAGTACTCATTTTAAGTGTTTTGGACACAAACACTTTGGTGAATAAAAGCTTTTCTGTAATATATTCTTGCATATATTTGCACCTTTCTTTAACACCTGTCTTACTTTTTACCAGAAACGGCCGACTGTTGACTTCATCGACCCTCTTGCTAACAAAAAGCCCAGAATATCACACCTTGCTAGCAAGGCTGCAACAGTCCAAATGAACGGCAAGATCGGCTCTTCGTGCGGACGAGGAGACCCTGGTGGCGTGCTGTCCGCAGCGGCAGTGTCGACGTCCGAAAGCGGCATGATGTCCGGCTCGCAGCCGCTCCCGGTGCTGGACATCCCCCGTCCTTTCGAGGCTTTATCGGACGTCAGCAATGACTCCAGCAACAACGGGCGGGACGGCGACTCTCAGGAAACGACGTTGTCCGAGAGGCTCAGTCAGCCGCCATCGCTCTTGTCCGTGTCGACAGTGGCCTCCACGCCCAACATAGGCACATCGTCCTCTGGGCACACTGTGCCGGAGGGCCCGCGGGACAATGGTCCTTCAGCAGTTAACAACAAATCCAGAAAGAAGTCAAAAAAGCATAAAGACAAGGAGAAAAGCAAAGACAAGGGGAAAGGGAGGGCGAAGGAGAAAAGGATGTGTCAGGAGCCTCCGTCTGAACCCAAAACAGCATGTGAGACGAGCCTGAAAAACTTAAAGAACAGTATTGCATTTAAAAGCGCAGGTAAGACCAGCACGCTACCACATTGTGTATTTCTCAATAAAATACTACTTTGTGTATATAGGTATGTTAGTCATCCCACTGAGTAGGTGATGAATCATGTGACCTGAAAGCTTCTCAGTGTCTAAAGTGAGACCCCTGCTGTTCAACTTCATGTCCAAAATATTCTCT
>CAEFZY010034854.1:0-123351 GCA_903066815.1 Brachyrhaphis roseni
TAGCTCCACGCCATTATTGCTACTTGGTTCACCTGCAAATAAACATCTATATCATGCATAGCACTTCTGGATAGATGCAAATCGCATTTCGTTGCTTGTACTTGTGACAGTGAAATGACAATAAAGTTGAATTCTATTCTATTCTATTCAGGCTTTTTAAAGAACGGCAATCGGCCATAAAACTGAAACCGGTGCAGCCTTACTACTTATAGTCTAAATAGAAAAGTTGGCTGCATTGAGGAAAGCAAAGAAGTGCAAAAGTTTGTTAGGCTTTAACAAGCACAGCGCATTGCACACTAAATGCGCACGCAGGCCCTCCCTGCTCCGCTCCTATCACACACACCAGATTATTTACACTTGACTCACACTGCAGTCACACGCAACAAAATGCATTAGTGTCTGTCCATAGCTATGGTAACCACCAATTAGTGCTTTCCAACTTCTAACAATAGAAGTGCAGCAACAACTTGGCTTTTTAAGGCTTATTTGAGAGCACCCAAAAATCAACAAAAAATTCATACATCTACTTCCCAGGTTTAATGATTTAAAAGTGGAGCTTGGTGGAAGATAATTATGGGTAGGTCTTGATAATTCTACTCAGAGCTGGTGATGTACCAGTCTCCTGCAACCATACATCAATTTGGATCCACTCAACCACAGTCTTTTTTTTTCTTTTTTTTTTAATAATCTGTTCCAATTTAGGTTGGCATGTTTGTTGGTAAAATATGTTCAAAGTGGTATGCATTTGGTTACTCATTTACAGAAGACCATTCCTTTCAAGCCTGCATACTAAACACTGGGCAGTTTGCTCTTGTGCTTTGCTTTAATTGTGTTTTGGGGTTGTTGTTTTTTTTTGTTTTTTTTGACCATGTGTTGTAACTGAAAGAGTAGAGAGTTGTTCAGATTTGGGACATTGCAAAGACACAATTTCCCAATGCGCCTCGGTGACAGAAGATTTGGGAAGTGCAGCTGTAATGCGAACACAGATGGAACACATCGATACTAATATTGTTAGCAGCAGGGTGTCACAGCACTTTTCAGTTACCTTTTGATCTTGGAGCTCTATCTCCTGGTTGTGATCTATGAACAAGAACTAGTAAACAACCTAAGTGCTGCCCTTACTTTAAACAAACGGGGCTTTGCTTAGGTCATAAGTTTCCGTTGCTCATCTTCACAGATTTTCTCACATCCTGTTAATGGGTAAATCCATAACTTATTCACGTAGCACCTTTTTATATAGGAAGTAATGCAAGCTTGGTTTCAGTGGGACAGTGCTTTATGAAAGTATTCACGTCCCTTAATTTATTTTGTTGCCCCCACATTTTGTCTTGTTACAACCAAATCCATTTCTTATCTGCCACACTGAGTCAATACTTTGCAGAATCAGTTTTTGCTGCAATTAAAGTTGCATGTTTTTAGGGATTTTTCTGCTATTCCTCTTTTTTTAAAAAAGAACTCAATCAGATTGGACAGAGGACAGGATCTGAAATTCAACTTTCCACAAGCCTCTTGATTAGATACTGATAGCTATTTGGGATGTGAATACTAAACCTTTAAATGAAAAACAAACTAGTAAAACTACTAATGTAAGAATGATAAGAAACATACTAATTCTAACATATACATCAGGATTTTGTTGGGCCGTTCTAACCATTGTACAGTCTGTTGACTAATTAGGGGACTGATGGCAATTTGTTACGATGGGTTTGATTTAGAAACTCTCTTTGTAGAAGTAGCTGAATGAAAATGGATGCCACACTTTTCAGATTTTTATCAGTGAAGATGCTGGAAGGCTTATAACATTCTCTTCCCACAGTTATGCACTACTTTGTGTGGATCTATCACATTAAATCACTGCCAAGCACATTGATATTTATGGTCATAACATAAAATGTAATAAGTTTAAGGAGTGTGACTACTGCCTGGCACTGGAGCAATCGAATCAGTCCAACCAAAGTCATACTAAACTTACTGGATTCATTACTTAAATCGGGTTAGGGAAATTTTACACGACTGAATTATTTCCTTGATTCTCCATGTCGGAACAAAAGTAGCACTCAATAAGTCTAGAATAAAGTGTTTGACTGGACCTCTTCTCTGCAGGCATGCCTGTCCTGCCATCAGCAGATTCACCGCAACGCTCCCATATGTCCACTGTGCAAGGCCAAGAGCCGCTCCCGCAACCCGAAGAAGCCGAAGAGGAAACCAGATGAGTAGATCCTTCTCACAACTTCAACTTCTCGGTAGGGTTTAAACTGCTCCTATCCACTGATCTTGGATCAGCCAGATTTATTCCCCCATATGACTGAAATAAAAAAAAAAAAAAAAAAGCAAAGCTCTGAGCTTGCGGACGATTTCAACACTCTCTCTGTTTCAGTAAATTGTTTCAGTATTGTCAGCGCTTAATTGTGGATTCAGTGATGTCATAAAAGTCGTCTGTGTTTTCATCGCTTTGGATGTGTTTACTCTATGTAAATGTGTGACTTCCACCGTAGTTTACCAGCTCCCTGAATAGTGTGTTGCAATAACGCAAAGCGAACTCATCCAAATACTGTTGCCATTGTTGCTCCTGTTTGCTTTTAATTATCTTGTGTAATCATTCTTCTGCAGTGCATGCCATGACTATTGTGTAGTTTTTGTGACAATGTAAAAATACATGGTTTCCTCTAAGTTAAATACAGTTACACTATTGTTCTATGTTTACAGTCAAAATGAAAAAGGGGGGGGAAAAAAGCTAGTATGTTTAACTTTAATACTGCAAAAAGGAAATAAATTGATGTTTTGTACTAAGTTTGTGCCATGTCTCTTTCTTGTGTGCATAGAACAATAACTAGAGCTAAACATCTTGTGGTTTGGTGTTGTAGTTTCCAAACATTACCCAAAATGATGCCACACATTTTTATGTCTAATTGGACCATTTTAATACATGAATATCCTTTGATGTCAACCTTTACATTAAAGCTCTGGCTGTATGTTTTTTGAGCCCCATTTTCAGGTGTTTTTCTGCCTTTTATAGAGTTCATCTAAGATTGCCTTTTTTCATTTAATGCATACATCTTCTCATCAACTCATCAAGAAGGGCATCATCTCGCAATTTCCCACGGCATTGATGCATTTAGGACGACTTTATTTGTCCGCTAAGAAACTCCTGATGCTTTCACAAAACAACTGTTTTGGGATAAAGCTTCACACAGGTGGAATCTGTCATAATGAGGTGACGTTTGACAATACATTGTCTTGTGGCGTCACAATAAAACTGGAGGGAAACGCATGTCACACTTTTCAGTTTTTCATTTGAAGGAACGGTTAAAAATACACACATACAGAGCCTCTTCACAATTATGCTTTTTGTTGTAATTCAGAAAAACAAAAAAGTTTAGAGGGTATAATTACTTTTATGGAGCCCTATAAACATTGCTAGCAAATGGATGGACTTAGCCTTTGTTTGAAGGTAAAGAAGGAGGAATATGTTTGACTGCAGCGCATCATTGTGCCTTTCACTCTGTTAATATGCTGTCATGTCTGCAGCTATCTGTCTGAAAAAGGACAGCGAGGATTTGTTAAATGAGTTCCTGTTGCGTTTTTGTCAGGGTAACCCCTCATTTCATCTGTTGCCAGGGCAACTCCACGTTCTTTAGTGGTTGCTAAGGCAACTCTAGGTTGCTGTGACCGCATATTTTCACCTAAGAAGTTCCTCCCAAATCCAGCGAGGGCCGGAACTCTGCACCAACTCCCACATAAAGAGTCCAATGTAGCAGAGAGGAGACATTTAAACGGCAACAATTAAGAAAGTGTAACCTGTCTGCCAAACTAATCTGTCCTTAAGTCACTCGCTCAAGTTTGTGTTTAGTCTGTCCTTCAGTGTTTGGAAGTGCAGTTGTGTCTTTTTCCTCCAGATAAAAGTTACCAAGGCCAGTTAGGGCTGTTTGTGCTCACAGACCCTGCAGACACTGGGACGGGGGAGCTCCGCCCGCCTCCCCAGCCTGTCAGCACAAAGACATAAACAGCAGAAATAAGGCCTTCTATTCTCATAAAAGCTACAGAGCTGAACCACAGAAAGATGGCCTCTCACATGTCCATTCCCTTTGGACCGAACAGGGACAGGCGGGACATCCAGACTTTGACGCAGATTAAAGAAGGGATGGGTTTCTCCTTCAGTCTGTCCGGTCAGCTTCAGCCAGGTTGGAGAATGCAGCTAGCCTTTCAGTGTTGATACCATAATTATTCATCTGAGACGCCTCCTCATCTATTCAAAAGAGCAAAGAGAATTGCTCTTGTTCCAGACACATAAAGTCAAACTGCAGCAGAAGCTTTTAAAGGGCCTCGTCTTCATCCCAGGGATCCAATATGTGCCTGGGATAAATGGATTTCTGCTGCAACTTTTGGACAATTGTGTGCTGAAGAGAACAGGAATATGCTTAAGGATATAAATGATCAAAATTAAATAAAAATACAAATTAAACTTCTGACAGTTTTTTTATGCTTCTCTTTTGTATTGTTTGTTATCCAACATTTCCAGAAAGTGCCATTCATTCTGCACAGCTGTCCAGTCAAAAATACATACTCATCTCAGAGTTAAAATATTTCCTGTTAATTAGGCATTTTTATGCTTTTTAAACCCTTTATTAGAATGGTGTAAAAAAACAAACAAAAAAAAAAACTAAGGAATCAACTGAGGCAGCCATTAAAGATCTCATTTGGCGGTAACTCCGTTCACTTGGAAAACAGCTTCCCTCTATTTGCTACAGTTACACTTCCTGCTACAGGTGCGCCTCTACCGCCACCTGGCGGTTCATGAGGGAACCGGGAAGGGCGCAACAGTTCTACTTTCCAAACGGCTTTGTTTGGCTTTTTTCTTTTTTTTTTAATGCTGACATTGCACTACCAGAAACACGCAACAATCCCGAATAAACGACCAGACGCTGACATTTGAAATGTTCTTGGAAGGAGGAACGAAACTGTTAAGTCTACACCCATAAAAACCAAAATAAATCCAGGTGACCTATATATAGTTCTGGTCATAAGAGGGTTAGCAAACTATGCCATTGGGGTTTTGATCTTAATCCCCAGACACAAATAGTCTGAAAATAATTTGTGGCTTTGCCTGGAACTTGTTTGTTTTTGTGCAATTTGTGAATCTTAGTGCACATTACAGAATATGTCCTGACTGTGGAGCTCCATTAGTCGGAGTGGCGGCAACAGAACACCTTTAGGTTTTATTTGGAATGACAGATAGATTTCACTAACTTGGCGTGAAAATGGAAAGTAAACACACCTTTAAGGAAAATACAGATTTCTTCAACAAGAAGTGCTCTCACCACCCCTCATTGCTATGCAAGCCAAAACATTCTGGAAATTGGGGGAAGAGGAAAAAACAAGAAAAAGTCCAGTAGAAAGAATTTCATCCTTAGACATTATGCAGTAAAGTATGCCAGTACATTAGCAGCAAGTCGAAATGCTAGGCAATAAAGAACACAGAGGTTCATTTCAAAGGCTTGGACTTAAAATGCTGCGGATTTTCACTCTCCACATGTATTTACTTCCCTCTAAGCAAAATGACCCACAATTCTTAATAATAGAAGTCTGAAAAATGTGAAATAATCAACCAGTTTCAATCTGGTACTCTAAAAAATAAACTCCAGTGAGACCAACTGGCTAACTATGCATGGCCCAAAACTAGCACAGTACATTGGATTCAATGAACACAAACGCATGTCACAGGTTTAAGATTTTACTTAAAAAAAAAATGCAGCCCACATCTGTTTTTCCTTCCACTTCTAAACAAAATAAGATATAAATGTGTGACACAGAAGTTTGAATCTCGTTTCTGCAACGCGACAAATTGTGAATTTCCTTCAAGTTCAAAGGGTATGAATACAAATGTGTTGTGACATGTTAGAGCAAGAAAAGGATGCCTGGAAGACGTTCAGCTGCTCCTGCTTCCGATCCAGCTTTATTTATTTATTAAATGCAAAGAAGGGGATAGAAATCCAAACATAGATTCTTGTATTTCACTAAAAAGATTTGGCAGTTCTACAAAGAATCGACACTATTTAAAGATGCAATGCAAGGAAATTTTGTGGTCAAAATCCGGTTAATGGTTTTTCAACTCCTGTTGAGTCTCTTGTTTTTGGAAAGGTTTCAGTGAGCTTGTATCAGAGGACCCTCATTGTCCGCATCCATTTCATCTGGTCTTCTGTGTGCCCTGACAAATAAGCAGAGTTTCTTCGTGGGCTTGAACAATGCCATAAATCTGATAGGCTGCCATCTGCGTCGGAGCCTCCTGTCTAAGCATGGGACAGCGAGAAGACACGGGCCGGGCGGGAGCAGCTGACCGGATTCTCCTAAAGCCCCCTGCCGACGGCCTCACAGCTGACGGTTTACTAAGTTAGAGGAATCAGGAAAGAACAAAAATATAAATAAATAAAAATACATTAAAAAAGGCAAGTTTATATTATTCACTTAGTAAGACGTTCTTGCCGATGAAGGCGATTCTTTATTTTGGTTTTATGTGGGGAAGGAGGGAGGAGTAAGTCATGCTCTCAAATCACAGTGTCATAGCTGTATCACCTTTCTAATTATAAACCTGAGCCTTCACTCTCCCAGAATGGAAGTTTAGCCAGGCCCCTGCGTGGCCTAAAATTAGCCCCCCAATAGACCCCTACTAGTAAGAAGCCTCTACCCCCCATATTGTTAACACGCACACACGTGCGCACGCACATACAGCGGGCATACTGCACTTTTTACAACTCACTTCTTGGAGGACCTCTCTGTCTTTGCTTCCTACTTTAACAACGCCAACATCAGTGGGGCTAAAAGCATCTTGAGGTAGGGGTCTGGTCTTTTCTGAGTAATCTGTGGAGTTTATGTTCTACTGACACACGCACAGAAAAAAAGAAGAAGAAGCAATCAAGCTGCTCATCGTGAGTAAATCAAAAATGATTTGCAGATGAAATCGTCCTGACCCCTTCTTTGCTCGGCGTGTGGCGATGGCCGTGGGCCAGCCTGTCAACATGAGTCTAATGGACATATCGAAGATCTTCTCCCTGCTCCAGCCCAAGGAGGAGGACGAGGACGGCGAGCAGGCTCGGGCCTTGAACGACGCCGTGGGCGCCGACGACGCGGCTCTGCTGTCCGAGCTCCTCGCTCAGGAGAAATACCGGCGGTGCATCGACTCTCCGAGCGGCTGGGGGGTCCCGGTGACCCCCCTGCGTACCGCCGCTGCCCTCGGACACCTGAGGTGCCTGGAGCTCCTGTTGGAGCACGGGGCGGAGGTTTGTCACTGTCGGCGGGTGTGTTTATTGCTTTTAATGACATAAATCGCATGCTGCGCTGTGCTGCCACCGGTCAACCCAATTAAGAGAAAACACTCAAATGGAAAAAGAAGTTGGCACCGATCTCCAGATCTTTTTGTGTATTTTAAGCCCACCGCAATAAATTATTTCATACGAGCCGTGAATCAAACGTCTAAGTATAACGGCGTGCGTGGCGGAGTAATTGCTCCACTTTGTTTACCAAGTGCCATTTCATACCAAAAAGTACAGTTGTCCCGGATGCCTCGGCTTGCCGGGGTTATGTTTGGAGCAACAAAAGCAAGAAAATAAATCATTATTTTAAATAGCCACTGCATGATTGGTTGAGGAATGCAGTTTAATTATATGTCATATTTTTTGCAGAGAAGTTGAAAAATGAACAGAAAGCTCCCCAGAAGGCAAAACTATAAATATAGTTTGACCTCAGAATCAAATACAGCTGCCTTGCTATGAAAAGTATTTGCAGCCAATACAAAAAGAAACTTCAAAAGATTTTTTTTTTTTTTGCTCTAAGTTGCAGCCTGACATTAGAGGGGGAGGAAATATTAAGTAAAATCCACTGTTTGGTGCTTTATGTCACGTTCTAATGTCATTCCCTCGTCAGAAACGTACCTGGAGAGAGTTGCCTTGATTCTTTTCATGTGTGTTGCATGCCATGCCATTCTGGGGGCATCTAAATGCTCGCTCTCACAAATCGCTGCCTGTTTCCATGCAGCTCCAGGCGAGCTTCCGCCTCACAGAGCACCCCTCCCCCACGCCTTCTTCTCCTCTTTCTTTTTTTTCCTCCCTCAACTATGTCAGGTTTAGCAGCAGCAGCAATTAGCAAACACCCCGTGGAACTGAGAGTATGCTGAGCTCATCATAGGAACTACCTATGAACGTCATTCGTCTGCGACTGCAAACAAATAACGAGAAGCATTACGAGGACGTTTAAAGGGGCGGAGCCCCGGAAAGAGTAGAAGCTTCTTAAAAAGACAGAGGCGTAATTTCAAGGCGGCAAATCTCAATGCCAAACGTCTTTTAGGACGTTTTTGATATACAAGTCGTTTTGAAGGTAACAGCTGAACGACTGTGCTATAAAACGACACCTGGATGTCAGTTTATAGCTCAACGTGCCTCTAAAATACATAACCGTTCCTTTAAATAGTGTTAAAAAAATACACAAGTAGTAGGGAAGATCTTCAAAGTGTGGCTCTACGTTTGTATTAAGGCTCCCTGATACCCCGAAATTAAATTCAGTGCAACTGTGTTCAGACTTCCCATAACTACTTGGGAAGCTCCTTCATTTTACATGTACATTATTAGCTTGCAGTGCAGGGTTTCCCCCTGAAAACCTATTAGTCCCGGTGGTATTAGCAGTCATCCAGCGGCCCACCGTGTTTTTGAGTTTTGAGACAGGAAACTTGAAAATATGACCAGATTATATCTAAACACCAACTACAAAGTCTTAATAAAGGCACAAAAAACCCCACAATTATAGTAAATATACATATTTTGCACTTCGGTTGTTAGCATGTCGACCAGTAAAGACAGGAAGTGGTTGCAGAGTTTTCATTCTCCCTATGTGTTCACATACTGACCCTACTGTGTTGCCACTGTAGCTGTATCCATTTCACCAAAGAGACACTATCACTGTTACAGTTCCATAAATAAACCTATAATAAATAAACAAACAAACCTGGTGGGGGCGAGGGCAAGTAAAGCCCGGTGGCCCGCCAGGCTTACGATACACTGGGGGAAACCCTGCAGTCCTAAACTGATAAACTGAGCATATAATTTAGAAAATCTCACCTGTTTTTTATGAAGGTGAAACTGGAAGTACAGTTGAGCTTGAAGTCATTCCCAGATCTAAAACTCCCAACTTTAGAGGTGAATGGAAAGCAGCAGAGCGGCAGGCAGCAACACTTGTTTGTCCCTTGTCCTCTGTCATCCTCTTCCTGTTTGTGACGGCTATTCTCAAAGGCTTCCTCACTCTGATTCTCTCTGAGAAGTTCCTGATAAACCACAGATCACAGGGTTTTTGAATAGCTCATCATTTAGGAGGGTTTATTTATGTTGTTCTTTTTTTAGCTTTTTATCTTAATGAGTTTCACTGTATTTACCTTGGAAACAATCAATAGCGAGATTTCTTTCTGTGTACCAAACTTGTGGCACAGTTTGAGAACAATGTGTGTTCTGCATGACTTTGTATCCACATCCCTACAAAGTGAACTGATTATTTAGAGCCAACACTCCCGGTGAGTGAATCAGCAGTTTTTATCAGTGTTGCTGTCCTCGCTGGTGACCATTAGCTTAGCATATTGCCCCCTCATTAGAAGCTCATTGTGCTGTGGAAGCCTCAGCACAATGAACTACATTCTTTTTTCTATTTTTTTATGGTAACAAGCTGCCGAATTCTTGGCTTTATGCACAGCGCTTGCGCAGACTAAACTCTTCCCAAACTTGGACAAACTGAAGCACTACTAGAACTGTTCACTTCGATACTGCATGCAACTGGCAGGTATGGAGCTGTGCAGCACAAAGTTTAAGACTACCTCAGTGTGTTACATCTTTAATCAAGTATTTCTGACAATAAACATTTTATATTTATCAAATGCAGGGTTGGTTTTTTTTTCCACTTTTTTGTCGAGAAATCCATAAAATTTAGGCAAAGCATCACACGTTTTTTGATGAGTCTGGAGGTGTTTCCGCCAATAATTTCAGTGTTTTGATCCCTTAGATATTTTGTCGTTTCCCTTTGCCTTGCAGCATGGAACTCCATTGTGCCAGAAAAATCTGTGATCATCATCAAATTGCTCCCGGATCATTGAGCAAAGTTGCTCTTGGAGGACATTTTGATCCCATTCCTTACTCATGGCAGAGTTAATAGGCCAAATTCATGAGTGAGGTCACTCCCTTGCACATAACAAGAGGCAAGCCCAAACATAAATTGTCTGAAGGCTTCAGTGTTAACACTAGCATTCACCTTTTTCCTCCACAGACAATCATTTTCCCAGATCCAGAAGACAACAATCCTGGTGTGTCCTTCTGTATTTCAGCCCGTCCCTTCCATGTTTTTCCCCTTGAGGAAAAAACACACTAATCCTTAGTTAGCCCTTTAGCTGCTACATCTTTACCCGTCTACTCCTTTTGTTGCAGAGCACTGACGGCAGCACACGTTTTCTTCAAGGTAACCAAGGTTAAAAAAAGACGACTGACTTCAAACACAAACCAATCACATGTTTCACACACGTTGACCTCACCATGCAGTCACCGAAGTGATGCCAAGAGGTCATTTAGGGACAGGGACAAAACAGTTTCAATCAAGCTTTCAGGATTTAGGTACAATTTCAATCACCCTTTAAAGCAACCTGGATGCAGCTCAATCAACTCCCATAAGAACTGAAGGTTATTTCTGTCAGTCTCTAAAGCTTTGGACATTACTGTATGCTACTATACGACTAAAGACAAATGAATCGTAAATCATATTTTTGGGAAAAAAATTCCTATGAAACAACTTAATAGTTCCAGACTATTGGTTACATTTTGATATGCATGGTCTCAAAGGGCCAGTGGTTCCAAAATGTATTGATAAAACCCATTAACAAACTGTTAAAATATTAATAAATAGCAGTCTCTGCTATTTATTCTTTAACTTCTTAAAATTAAATAGTATTATTCACATTGAGCAGTCCCTCCACGATTTAGTGGTTTTTGCAATCAAAATTGTTGATTTGTGGTTCTACTGTAGAATTATTTACAATATTTGCGCTTATGTTTGATGGTAAATGTCACTTTTTGTTGGTGACGACGTAAATCTCAGATTATAACTTGACATCAAGCAAGTCTGAAGCAAAATTGTGGTAGAAGTAAGAAATACTGCCACCTGCAGGTGAGAGTTAGCATCACTTAAATCCAAAGGTTTGACCATTTTCGTGAAATGGTATGCTCCGGTTCAGTGTTGTAAGCTTACCTGAAATTGCCTGCGCTGTAAACAATCATCCTCCATTGCGAAGGCTGTGGATGTTAATCAAGCTTTTTGGAAGCGTGGCCAACACTGACTGGACGGTTTTGTTCATTTACTCCAATGAAAACGAACGTCACCGTCCACAACCTCTTCTACTGTTGGCTGATTGGCCAGGTAGAAAATCTATTGGAGGGAATCCAAGCGAAGGGGAAAAAGCCCAGACTGTACTGTAAGGTCAGGCCAGCTAGTCATTACTGACAGACGTCGCATTAACCTCACATCCTTACTGTGGTGAATCGGTGTGTGAATGAAGGGCTTCAGTTTTATGCTTGCTCTACCCTAAAAGAACTGAATTTCCTCACAGAAAGTAACATTGCCCTTCCCCCCCCCCTTCCTTCATAATCCAGATAGACGTTTTGGATGTGAAGGCCCAGACGCCTCTGTTCACAGCTGTGAGTGGGAAACACTTGGACTGCGTGGCGGCCCTGCTGAAGGCGGGAGCCGACCCCAACGGCAGCCAGTACAACAACTGCTCCCCGGTGCTGACCGCCGCCAGGGAGGGTGACGTAGACATTCTCCGGGAGCTGCTGCGGTTTGGAGCCGAGGTGGACGTCCGGCCAAAGGTCCCCGAGTGGGCCTCCAATGCCACAGCCTGCAGAGGGCCCCTGTACATCTCAGCCGTCTATGGACACCTGGGCTGCTTTAAGCTGCTCTTGCTACACGGGGCCAACCCCAACTACAACTGCACGGATGAGAAGATGCTGGCCAGGATCAAGCAACCCAAGACGGTTGTGGAGGTGTGTCTCCGTTACGGCTGTGGGGTGGAGTACATTCAGCTGCTCGTAGACTTCGGGGCAGACGTCTATCTACCTACACTCATTATTGACAAAACCACAAAGCAGAATGAAGCACTACTGCTGCTTCTCAGAGAGAGAGGTGAGTCTGATATGATTAAATTAAATGCTTCCTTCTGCAAATGGTTCACAGTTGTCATTTTTACCCTAACAGTTTGTCCCAAAACACTGATGTCACAGGCTCGGCTGGCAATCCGAAGACACATCCCGTTTGCCGACAAGGACCCTGCAATAAACAGTTTGGACATACCTCTGGTCCTGAGGAACTACTTACAGCACATAAATGCTGAACCTGAGTGATTTTAATTTGAGTTTACCGATTTTTCTGTTGTTCGATTTTGCTTGCTTGATTTTTTTCCTCAAATTTCCTCAATGAGAAGGACAAGACAAAAACTGTTGCAGCAGTTTTGTCTTGTCACACTCCTTGAACTTCTCCACATTCTGTAACTACAACCACACTTTAGTGGATTTTAGTCAGATTTTGAATGATAGAGTAAAACACAAAAGGGAATAAGTAGAATCTGGGGTGTGGGGGCGGGGGGGCAGTGATGCATGGTTTTCTACATCTTTGGCAAATAAAATTTTTAAAGATGTGGTATTGTTTTTATTCATCCCCCGAGTCAATACGTGGTAGAACCATCTGCTGCTGTTGTAACAGCTGCAGTTTTTGTTGTTGTTGTTGTTGTGGTACATTTCCAAAATACTGACATCTTTTGCACTATTTTATAGCTCAAACTCAAGTTCGACAAAAAGTAGAACATGAAGATTCATTTTCATCTTGCAAACCCAGTTGGATTTGGTAAAGCTTTAACCGAGATATTCTGGCACAAATTTATTAAAGATATGTAAGAAATACCAGTGCACACATTTCAGAATCTTATTTATATCGTTTTCCAATCTGTCCTCAATCATGCACTACTTTAATCTATCTCATAAAATAGAAAACATATTGAATAATGTGGTCATAGTCTAGTTCCAACATCTGGAAAAGTTCATTGTTGAAACGTCATGCAGGCTGGTCAGGCTCTTTAGATCTCTTTGTTTCACCAACCAGGACAAAGGATTATCCAAATGGAGTCCATGTTGGGGGAAAATGTGTGTAAAGTGTAACACCGTGTCTGGCCACTAGAGACCACAGTCACACAGCACAATGCTTCTGTCCCCATTAGAGGCTCCTCATGGGCAGCTTGGATCATCCAACCATGGTGTGTTTTTGCATCAGCTTCAAGACCCCACTGAATTTAGACCACACCCACACCCACGCAGGCTGTCTTTAGCACACCAGGATGTCTCAGATCTCCGGCAGCAGAAAAGAAGAAGAAGAAAAAAATCTTGCATCTTTGGACTTCAAAACATCAGGAAGCGGAGTGAACAGCCCACGATTCAGCGTGGCCAAGAGGGAGATACGTTTGCGTAACTCCCATTACTTATTCATCGCACCGGAGTCATATGCAAGCTACCGTTTGTGGCTGGGAGTGTGTTGATTTCTTTTATTTCTGTGACGCGATCGTGTTTATCTCATGCCCTTTAATCTTTCCTTTTGTAATGTCTCCTGGAGTGAGTGTGTCATGTGTTGGAAACGGCTCCTACAAACAGGAGGTGATGTCACGCGACAGGAAATTCAACAACAATGCAACCCCACCGTCCC
Organism: Brachyrhaphis roseni; assembly: GCA_903066815.1. Taxonomy (NCBI): domain Eukaryota; kingdom Metazoa; phylum Chordata; class Actinopteri; order Cyprinodontiformes; family Poeciliidae; genus Brachyrhaphis; species Brachyrhaphis roseni. The sequence goes on from CAEFZY010034854.1 coordinate 13,762, forward strand.
CACTCTCACACACGCACACACACACACACTGATGCCTCGACACGGCGTTCTGTAGAGGTTTTATTTTCAACAAAAGTACAGCTATATCAGATATGGATTTATTTTTTTTCTTTACAGCGAAGTACAACATATTCCCAGTGCTTCTGATTACATCAAAACATATAATGTACATACAGTTGACATCTCCACTCTCCCATTCACAGTTTCTGGATTGAATAGGCATTATTTTTCAGGTTTTTATCCATTTCTACAACAAATAAAGGCCAGCGAGAAAGAAAGAAAGAAAGGAAGAAAAGTACAAAGAAAGAAAGAAGGAAAGGAAAAAAAAAAAACACTGTTTGCATATGGTGTCAAAAAGATGTGGAGTACATTTTTCTGTGACAGAAAAAAAAATCCGGACCTCAAACCTGATGGTAATATACAATGAAAAGGTTTGCAAGTGTGGGGATTGAAGTCTTCTCGTTGTCACTAAACACCACATGAATATATGGCTCGTTGAAGACTTTGTACCCTGACTACTCTGAAACAACACAGGACCCTATAATCAGCTGTGAGGAACTACTACTGAATATTCGGCGACAGTGCCTTGCAAAAATTTCCCAACGTCTCGTACTTTTTTCAAATTATGTCACATTATAACTAGAAACTTCTCTGTATATTATTGGGATTTTATCTGAAAGTTCAACATAAGGTTATGCCTTATTGAGAAGTGATGACAGCACGGTGCACTGCTTATTATTATTATTATTATTTTACAAATAATCTTTCTTTTTTTTATACGGCCTGCATTTCTATGCAAAACCCAGTTCGTCATACAGCCACATTTTGGGGGTTTCTTACTGGACAGAGAGCTTTTGCAAACATTTGTTTTAAAATCTTGCAATAAATTCTCAATTGGATATAAACCCTGACTTTGACTGGGCCATTTTTGATATTAGCTTTTTCATTGTGGTTGTCCTGATGTACCGCTTCAGTTTCAAGCCTGTTTTTGTTCTGTTTAGCTCCATACATACTCCCTTGTACTCTAAAACTGATGATGAGAAGCATCTCCACAGCATGATGCTGCCACCACCATGTTTTGCTGTTGATAGTGTGTGTTTTTCCTCACAAATGTCACTCCGCACGTCGGCCAAGAGGCAAATTTTTGGGCAGGAGTACATTGCAAATGAGAAAGTTTATGGGTGTTGTTGAATAATATATTTCTTTTTAGAGTCTCTGATTTTAAATTAAACAATTTTTTTCTGTATACTGCCAAATTACATCAACGTGAAAGATGCTTATTATTATTTAATTTTAAGACGCTGTCATTGAATGTAAAGAAAGCTACTTGTTAATATTTTAACAGTTTGTTAATAGGTAGTTTCATCAATAGTTTCTGCTACAATTGGCAATTTGAGGACAGTTGTGATCTTGAAATGGCCCGAAATGAAAAAGAAACACCCGTGATTTAGGTAATTTATGAAGGTTGGGGGGTATCATAGATATGTCTGCCACATCTTTCAGATTTTTATTTGCGCAAGGCATGAATCATTCAAATAAAATCCCAAAAAAAGTCAATTAAAGTTAGTAGCTATAACGTTACAAAATGTGCAGAAGTTCAAGATGTTTTCATACTTTTGCACGGCACTTTGTGCTGAACGTGGATGGCTCAAGTTAACTCTGGACTATAAAAACCAAGAATGACAAAAATCTAAGCGTTCTCTAATGGATTTCTGTCCGCTAACTTGGCTTACATGGGCAGAGAGACAGAAAAAAGAAAAACAGACCTCAAAGTGGACAGATGGCTGTCCTTTAGGACTCCTAGAAGGTCAGATTGATAGTTATATAAGAATAAACAAACCCAGTATACACATTATTTAGACTGTTTGGCCCAAACTTAATGACCCTAATACTGATAGCAATAAATAGAGTAGTAAATTTTCCATGTCAAGTCATTACTTAAACTAGAGAAAATGGTTTCAATGGGTGGATCTAGCTGCAGCTTGTGTAAAGAGGAGGGGGGGAATCCACGTGTTTTCATGTCTTCTGTTCGACTACAAATCTATACACGAACAGCCGCGATCAGAGCTAACTCCTATTTGGTTCACTGTTGTCATAGAAAAATGATACCCGTTTTGCCTCCGCTTGATGATGGCACTCCAAATAAAACACGATAAAGTCAAATAAAAAATAACCAGCAGTCTGCAGCATGAAAGAAAAGCGTGCCAAACGAAAAGCTACGGATTAAAACACCCATTTTTATCTGGGCACGGAGACCATCGGTGTCTGTCGTTTCAACAAACAGATGTTTGATTCAGCATGAGAGACTGACATGCTGTTCTAAGTGGCAATAAATAAAAAAACAAAACAAAACACAGGCTACAACTTTGGAGCGTGAAGTGAGCAGGATACAGGTGGACAGAGAAAACAACTCCCTTTAGTGAGATGGCATGGCTTCACGAATGAATGGTTCCGCTATGAGGGGAGGGGAAAGAAAGAAAACAAACAAATAGAAGAGAAAAGAAAAGAGCGTTCGGAAGTTCGATGAACGTAAATAATCCGTTAAGAGTTGCCTTAAGTCTCATGCAAAATATTGGATGCCACAAGCATGCATTTACCTGGGTACTGAGGTCTACCGCACGCTAGAACTGGAACAACATTCGTCTCCAACGCAAAATATCCAAATATATGATCTGTTCTTTTTACACTATTTACAGAGTGTAGCAGATAAAGTTAAAATAGATGACTTCTTTCGATTCATAACTCACTATTAATAATATACTCTGAAATGTGAAGTCTAACTTGAGTAATGTGAATCGGTTTCCTACTCTAAATTCAAATCAAATCCTCTTTCTGCGAGATATATAGATAACAAATGGAACTCTACGTAGCTGGAATTAGAACAAACTTCCTCTCTGTGCAAGTTGATTGCAGCTATGTGAGTGTAATACAAAATAATAACAATAATAAAGTGTTTCAAAGTGTTTCAGTCAGACAACACTGTATCTACTGGAGTGGGTGGTGGTGGGGAGGGAGGAGAAAGGCCTGACCAATTGTCGGATTTGTTGGAGTTTTGGTGCACTGGGAGTTGGAGTGGGGGCGGGAGTCGGGGGTTCGGTGGGTTGAGGGGGGGATGAGGAATTCCCAGTGTGTGGATGAGAAGAAGAGAGAAAGGAAGAAATGCACCAAAGGGAAAATACATGACTAATTCAAATCTGCCAGTGAAAACTGAATAGATAATCACTAGTGGAATGCTGGAAGGCACTGTTAGATAGCATCTCTCTTCTCCGCAGCAGAACGGGCCAGCAAGTGATTGTGCATTTGTGTCGTGCGTGTGTATGTAGTTGTGTGTGTGGTGTTGATCTGACGGGGCGGTGAGTAAGGGGCGAGGAGGGTGGTGGTGGATAGGTGTAGCACGGGACCTGAGGTTATCATGGCCTGGGAACCATTTTCTTTTTGCTGTGCCAGGCATGAGAGTTAATCTTCCAAGACAATCTCACTGGGAGCCATCTCTACAGACACCAGCAGCCGACTCACCCGTTTCTCAACTTCCTTTACTGAAACATAAATTGCACAACATACAAAGCAAGCCTAAGGTCTTGTTTCCGATAGGTTATAAGGAAGGCAAACAAGGCAAACAAAATGACATAGAACGATATTTATCTCTTTCATAGCACACCGTAAGTGAGTAGTGAAGATATATAATGATATATCACATTGCACAATTGTCATACTGTATATGCACTGTCCATCAGGTGGTAGAATCCAACACAAAATATAGTTCTGAGGTCAAAACATGATCACACAGCATGGACAGATGGTTCACTTACATTCCTAGAGTAGAATTACGCCTTCGTGATGAGCATCAATCGGGTTTTTTTTGTTTGGTTTTTTTCTTTTCCCCTCCTCAGATATCCTCCCTTATCTGAAAGCCTCGCCAGAAGGACGGCGAGGATCTCTCTCCCAAAGCAGCCGCGGGGACTTTGTTGATTAAACAAATCAATCTGATCGGGGATCGGTCCTTTGTAAATCACTTAACGGTTGCCGGAGCTAACTGCCAGAAACACGGATCAGATTTGGAAAGCGACGTGAAGGAAAGGGGGCTGGGTGGGAAGATTCAAAGTGTTAAGCGATTAATGAATCTGTCAGGAGGGACGGTGCATGCTACAGATTAAATACACCTTTTCGTTCCCCCTCCCTTCGTGGTATTGACTTTTTAAAAATCCGAACAGACTCTGAATGTCCTTAACCAGTGCGCTGGTTGGGATCCTGGCTAATTTCTCCACTCTGTAGCATTGCATATTTGTATCCCTTGTATTGAAACAAGAGCAGAAGAACTCAAACTGGATATATTTAACAGTGTGAACACTACAAAATCAACTCAAGAAGTTTGGTTTTTTTTTTTTGTTTGTTTGTTTGTTTTGTTTTTTTCTTCAGAGTGAGATATATATATTTTTTTGTTTTGTTTTTTCATTTTGGACCTTGGCCGATGCATCAACTTGACTTTTACTGCTCATTTCTGGAGGTAGGCTGTGCTCTTTTCCAAACACCCAGTAAGCTGCCAGCACAGTGCTACAGGGGTGGTCTCTGGGGAGAGTGGCGGTGGCGGTGTGGGGGGCTGTGACGCGAGGCAGGCGGACCATACCCTGCCTATCTCCTGCTCGCAGACGGCTCATCTGAGCGGGACGCGCTGAGCATCACTGTGAGCCGATGTGAATACCCTGTCACGAGCAGTTGGCGAGAGGATGTAAATATTCTATTGATGTTCCGACTATTGATTTGTTCCCTGACCTGTCATATCATGGCCGATGGCAGGTTTCCAAAAGAATGAAACTCTTCCTCTGTGAGCCACCGGCTCACAAGAAGCTGAGCAGGTTGACCGGGAGATAGAGAGGACCAGAGGAGCAGGAAGGGAAGACTTGGGGGCAGACATAAAAAAAATTATAAAAATACATAAAACGAAGAGGGGCTTTCCTAAGTAAGCGAGGATGGATGGTTTCAGTGGAGCAGAGACGGCCTGATCCGTCTGGGATTGTCGAGCTGGGCGGGTCCCGAGCCCATCGGGTTCCCGTGTCATCCGTCAAGCTCACATTCAGAGCGATTGCGGCGCGGCGAGGTCTCGCTCCCACGAGGACCGACCCAGCTTAACCTCGAAGGCTTGCTATTTCCAGATGATGATGATGATGACGATGGACGATGATGGGCTCAAAACGAAATCATTTAACAATCTTAATAACTCCAGAACATTCAGAAGGTGTGAATGTGTAGAATCGGAGGGATAGAGTTTGTGACAGCAGAGTCAGCTGGAGAAGAAGCGTGATGACATTACTAACAAAGAAGAATTGTTGTAAAGGTGTGTCTTTTGTTTTTTCCCTCTCAATTCTGAAATTCAAGTCTCAAAGTCCTCTTGGTGTTTCCGATCAAATCATATAGTAACATTGGTCCTTAACTTCAGCGTCTCCTGTGTGTTTGTGGTGGCTGTATTTTCTTCATCATGGGACATAATCATCCAGTGTTTAGTGCTTCTAAGAAAAATAGCTGGTCCTTCAGAAGAGTCTGTGTTTCTCTATTTCTTAAATGGAGCTAATCTACTAAAATTCTGCCAGAAAGGCCCCTGGCCTCTTTTGGATTGACTGAATTCAAAAACCTCTCCTTGTGCCATGTCCTCCGTTACCTCATACTGCCCCGCGCTGAGGGGGTCCTGCGGGGGCGGGTATGAGGGGGGCGTGCACCTGTTTACACCTGGGAAGGCAGGCGCAAATAAAAACAAGCAAGGGGTTCAAGGGATTTTGGGGGGTGGGGGTTGAGATAGGGGTAAGGAAGCGGTGCAGATCACAAAGCAGAAAAGAGAAGAAGAAGGGAGGCAGCAAAGGGGAAATATCATCAGTTTCATGTACAAAACAGGTGAAACAACTAGAGATGCAGCGATAAACCGGCTGGTGGCCAGACTGTTCCGAAACAGAAAAATCCAGGTGTTTATGTAGGGAGTCAGAAAAAGTAGATTGAAAAGAAAAATGTTTTCTTCACTTTGAAAGAAAAAACAAGCGACGTGAAGGCGAGACTTTCAGTGGATAACAGCAACGCTGTTTTATTCTTTCAACCTTTTGGGTCTCATGCTGAGTTTTGAAATGTTGGTGCATTTTTGAAAATCACATCGTTGAGGTAAAGAATCTGTATTTTTATGTATCCTATTGTTCATATACAATACTGAACTCCATAATTATCTCTTTTTGACCAAGAAATAATAGTAAAAGCCTGTTTTGCGTGACTGATCTGTTATATGGTACTGTAATATCAGCTCTGCTCCTAATAAAATAAACTAAAAAAATGGTCAGCTATTTCTATATATCTATGATTCATTCAGTTTTCAAGTCAAAATGTCACACTGTTTCAGATATAAATTTGTTTTGAGGCCAATAATTAATGATTATTAATCAATTAAATGATATATTTCTTTAATTTATGCTTTTATTCTGTGGGTTCTTTGAGAGTAACTACAATATTCAAAGTACCGAAATGGTTGGTAAACTCAACCCAATTAAAAACAACAACACAGAATTAAAAAAATATATATATATATATAATTGATTTAGAAATGTAAATAAAGCCTGAAAACGTGCAATTTTACACAGAGATATTAGAATCGACTAAAACTGTTGTCACCAGGTTCACGTTTTACGCAAGTCGGAATTTGGCCACCAAACTTTAACCGGTGCATCTCGGACAACGCCACAACATCAAGTCATGCTTCACACAGAAAACAGGCACGCAGGCGAACAAGACTAGCTACCAGTTATCATTCCTGCATATTTAATCTTGAGACATGATACACTTTGGTCAAAACGATGAAAGCTGAATCAGCAGAAATGCGAAATTCAGCTGTAGCGATGACACAGTGGAGGACGGCGATGCTATTCAAGCAAACTCTGAGGCAGCACAACGGGAGAACTGACAGGTTCCACCTGAAATGATCAAAATACCAGGCATTTGGAGTCTGTTCTTCTGAGATTGTTGTCTGCCTCTTTGTTTGAATAGCACCGTTTGACACTTACACACACCACACACACACACAGGTGGAGAAAGTAGAGCCAACAGAAAGCATTTTAATATGCACTAATCTACAGTCTACGATGTCGTTGAGCTACAGTCTACAAGCATCACAGCTATGCTAGTAGGGATAAGGAATCAGAATTTGAAGATGAAATATTGAAAAAGTTGCCATGGCATCTTAACAAAAAAAATCAAAGAGATGAGAAACGGTGTCTTCTGTTTTAGCAGTCGGAGAGGTTGGCTCTATTTGTGTTAGTAGAGGCTGTTTATCTTGGATTGTCAAGATAATGCTTGTAAACAGATTGGACAGTGATTGCATGCTCCAGTGCCAACGTTATAAACACAACACCTTCCAATGCTGCTTAGCAGTTGCCATGGCATCTTATTGTGCTAGCTCTAAGGAAAACTCTAATGCATATACCTTTATCATTTTCAAACCATGTCCATACAACATGGCCCTCTTTCTCAAGATGAAATCTATAAATGAATCTGAAATTCAAGAAAGTACTTCACCTTGTGCCAGCCACGTACACATACAGCACTTAGAAACACACAACATTTACTTCTCACAGACATCTATGGGGAGGAGATTCCTAGCATCAGAGAGAACATTCCAGGTCTAGTTATTACTTCATCGATACCTTAAATGGATGGTCATGCTTATCTGGCAAGAACATCAGTAATGGTCAATGTACAAACATCTAGCCTAGCAGTTTAAATGGCTAAATCTTAAAGAACTGATGCCAGCAAGTCAGGGCATGTGGGTGCTCCGTCCAGTTGGAGAAAAAAATGGGTTTCTTTGACGTGTTCTTCTGCTACCGAGCTCACCGTTGCATGTTTGGTAGTTATCCCCGTCCCAATGACATGGACAAAAAGTGTAGTGCTGAAATCCTCGCTCCAATTTGCCACACCGTGTTGTGACAACATTACGCTGCATTTACAGGCAATCGGAAGCTACAGTATACCAAACACCTTTTAGCTCAGAGAGGGAGAGAAGCGCATCTAGACTGCTACTATTAATGGCGTCTAGACAAGCGTGACACAGGACCCACATGTCCTGAAGACTGGGATCGTCCTTTAAACTTCATGCAAACAGCCCTCTGTCTTTTCATTGATGCTTAACGGCTGCTTTTCCAACTTGAACTGCTGACTAACGCTTGACTCAGACGAAAGATGTTAGATATACAGCACCCTCCATGATTGTTGGAATCCCTGGGAAACGCGTGAGAAATGCCCTGAAATAAATTCATGCTTCTTTGCAGGAGAAAAATCTCACATTTGAACTTAATTTTAAGTTTTTTAGTGATTGTTTTAAGCAGAATAACTGGTCCTAGAATTGCTTACAACCCTGGGATTAATAGTTTGAATAGCCTCATTTGCCAAAAGGGCAGAAATTTGCCTGCTTACTAAAAATAGGGAGAACATGCAGAGAGACAAATCTTTGACTACTCCTCTCTGCAGAATCTGGAGCCTGTTGTATATAATCTCCTCTCTTCAGCTCACCTCTGGTTCTCTAGAGGACTGAGATAGCTTTGGACAGAAGGTAATTTTAGATTTGGGATTGTAGAACAGAAAAAACTTTTTTTTGTCATCCAATGGGCATGTGGATAGTGTTCGGTATAAGTTATGGAGACCTGTTGAGCCCAAAGTGTGGCTTGTTGCTGCTGTACCATTAATTATTGGAGTGTTTTGTTTTTTTTACTTTTCTTATCATCCAGCTTGCTTTGCATACAGTAAAACGCAAACAGGTCGTTGAGACGCTGTGTTTCTCACAGAGTCACTTTAAACTTTTAATTGATGCTCTGACTGTACATATGTAACATTTTAGGCCAGCAGCTCCTTACGTGTATCAAGATTTTACATTTATTTGATCAAAATTAGTAGGAGTGCCTAAAAAAACACCACAAGATAAACGTAAAGGTTGGATTTTTCTTCCATTTCTCAGTGTGAGATTATTTTGCTGCAAAAAAAAAAAGAAATTGATTTATTTTAAGGTTTTTCACATGTTTGCTACTGGTGCCAACAAGAGTGGAGGGCGCTGTAGTACAACGAGTAACCATAATCTCTTGACTGTTCTGGGTTACTGGGTCCAAGACTGGCCTATTTCCACTCAGAAACAAGGCATGTGTTAAACAGGGTGCAGAAAGTAAAAAAGGAGAGCAGGTTATTAAAGAAAGAGTAAACAGCGATGAGAAGACAGAGTAGATCAGTGAGGAGAACAAAACAAAAAGGGAAAATCACCTGGTATCTTCTTGTTGCCTCACCTTTCTGTTTGGTCACCTTTCTCACTGTCATGGCTGCCTGTCGCTTCTGGTACTCAGAGATCTCAAAACCTAAACAGCAGCACATTAACAGGAGTCAGACATTAACGGAGGTCGATTAGAGCAAAGGTTGTCTTTTGTAGAAGCAGAAACAGATTTAAGTCAGAGACAAATCAAACATCTTCTGCAATCCCCATGACGCATCTTTTATGAGTCATTTGTTTCATCCTGAACAGAGTCCAGCAAGTCCGAACTATCGCTGGTTTGTTGCAGTGTCTCTTTTGTTCTGTTTTGCAACTTTATATCAAACAATTGAACCTACACTGGAAGCTACAGCGGGTGTGTGATTACCAATTTTCTCGTCCTCTTGCACCATCTTCCGCTCTTCGTGGAAGGCCCTGAGCCAGCGGATCTTCTCTTCTGGCTTTTTGGCCAGGAAGATGTGGATCTCCTCGCTGTCTTTGTTGAACAACTTGAAAGCGTTCTTAACGCTGACGTTAAAGTCATCGTCCCGGCCGTCGATGGCGTCCCGAACTTCGTAGCGATCCATGTCGATGCGGCCTTTGTAGTAGAGGATGTCCCGACGTATCAGGTCCTGGTGAAGAGAGAGAAGAGGGTTTCAGTAAGAGCAACTGCTTTTCCTTTAGAGTCTCTTCAAGGCACTAAATCATGACAATGCAGAACGGATAGGTATAAACTGCACACAGGTAGACTTCTGAATTAGTCGCAATGAATTTTACTGGGTTGTCTCAAAGTAAAGGAGGATAAATACAAATGGATACATTCCAGATTTTAATTTGTAAGTAGGTCTGTCACAATAACAACGATAATAACAGTAATTATTGCGGTAAACATTAATGTTGTTTTGAGACCATTTTGAAGTATTATACTAATAGAGGTGTAATAATGCATGTTCATTCCCTCAAAGACCAATAAATTTTAATTTTGTAACTGGACGGTGTTTTAAATATTCAAAATAAACACAACAACCAAAAGCAAGAAACAAAATGGAAATAAAAACCTCTTACAAAAAAGCCCTAAATAAAATTGATTATAATGTATCTGTAAACAAAATATTAATCACCAAAATGGAAATCATTGAGCTAATCTTAATTTATCATGCCATTAATTGATCAGTTGCTTATTACAGCAGACTTATTTGCAGCAAAACAGCAACATTTTAAATCCTGTTTTATTTTCCTCCTGGTTCAGCATTAGGCACCTCTTTCTCTTCTTTATCTCATAAAATCCAAAACACAATACTATCCTTTTGAAAACGTGAAAGAGTAAATGCAAATTTGTTCTGCACTCTCCAAACCAAAAAAACAATCCTTTCTTAGCATGAACCTCTTTACCTTGAAAAAAGAAGGCAAACTATTTCTTAATTATTAACATAGAAAGATAAATGCAGATCTTGTGTCGATTATTATAATATGAGATGAAGAGGTACAGGAGTACAAAATGCTTCTGGTCTAATGCTACTTAAGGGATGGTAGGATCTTGAGCACACATTGTACTGAGGATGCTAGATATTAAATAATCAGAAAATAGACTGGAATTTATAATTTAGAACATATTGAGGCAGAATCCACACAGGGAGGAAAAGAACAGTTACATAAAGACCCAACAAAATACCGGGGTTAATTTTGAGTGCCAGAGAGTCTCAACTGAGGGAACTGAAGGGTGGAAAAACAGAAGGACAACATGTCTATTTTCCTTTTCATTTTTTTTCCATGTGTCTGCGCTGTGATGAAACTGTTGCTCCTCTGCCAGTGTTAATGCAGTGATCTGGCTCCTGTGTGTGTGTGTCTGTGTGTCCATCTGCATTTGTGTCTCCATCTCGGTGAGTGTATCGAGTCCATCCGAGCGTAAACATTCATTTGACAGGAAGAATAACAGCCCAAGTGCATTAGAGCCCAAACGACCACAGCTCCCATTTTGTGAAATGCGCCGAGGATTTGAATGCGTCTTCCCAGAGGACTGGTGTGTCTCATGCAGCGTTATGTAATCTATTTTCAACTCCTCGCTAAGGTTGTATGAAGTCACACTGCGTTCAAGCATCCCCTCTTCACCAGCCATGTGATACCGCAACTCGCTGGAGCACAAACTGGGGATTTATGTTTTCGCAGCCGGCTTGTTTACACCCATACAAGCGTAGAAATAAAAAAGAAGTTGAAATAGACAAAAAAGAAAAGAAGAAGAAAAAGCGCTTACCTTCTTACAGAGCACCAGCTGGTGATCAAAGAGGAAGAAGACTCGCTGCTGGCTGCGTCCATACGGCTGATAGATCCATGACAACTCCCCGGTGTAGATAAGCTCAGAGCTCCTGTCTAAAATATCATCTCCCTAGATACAATCACAGAAAAACTTAACTAATTAAAGGGACACTGGTACTTAGTACACTTAGAGTCAATTTACTAATTATAGCTACACTTTCTCAGCCTTTGGAAGGCACTTATATAATGGTTTTTGTGGCTCTGAGGGAGCTTTCAGATTTCTGTGCTGTCATAAAATGGGAGCTAGCCATTGAGTTGCAATTCAAGAAAAACAAAAGCATCAAACATGACCTTTAGCTCACTTTCTCTTCTAGTTCCTATGATTTTCTCTTAAATCAGTAATATTTATTAATATCATCATGTAAAAACAGTTTCTGAACATTTTTCTTTTTGATAATTTCATGTATTTTTACTACAGTATAATCGCTTCTCCTTTCTGTGCAGCAGTTGGTACGACAACCCCAGGTAGGCATGGACCAGGTATCAGTATCAAGGTATGTAAAATATTTAAAACGTTACCAATTCAAAACCCATCAAATCATCCCTTTGGTTTAAATCAATTTAATGTGAAGTTAGAAGAAGTGCTAGAGCAATCACAGTTTTCACTGGCTTTATGGAGCACAGGATAACGTATAAAATGTGTAGCATATGTTGCTATACATTTGGCTTTTTCAGAAATATTCTCATTTATGAAAAACAAAAACTGCTAAGCAGATTCTGTTAAAGTATTTTCAGTAAAGGTTCCCTGTAACATAGACATATCTCATATCCAGTACAGGAAACTTCTAGCCTTTAGAAAAGTAAACCAATCCTCAGAGATGTGAAAGGCCAACATCTTGTCAAATGGGCATTCCTATTTTAGCTGCCTAAACTAACTAAACCTGCCTACATGCACCAATATCATATAGTCACGTTTTCACTAGATATTGTTTCAAAGTTTGAAGCCATTTTCTTAGATCATAGAGCATATTTTGAACATTTCCAAACATCACAACACCTAGAGAAGCACAACTATTCCATGTACGCAACAGCGCAACTGAACACCTAATGCAAAACCCAAACGTTTATGTACTCTACTCACTACTTTTTACATTTCTTAAGCCACCAATAGCACTGCACCTGAGCCAAGCAGGCCACGTTGCACCTTTTTTAAAGCTTCACTCTTTGAAACATACAGACAAAATGGCTGCTTGGTTGTTTTAGAACAGATCACTGTGACTTGATCAGACGGTCACAGAAATGTGCAGTTGATTTTATCAATTTTAATCTCAAGAGTTGGTTTACAGGCTGCCACAGTGCTTACCACCCAGTGCAGAGTACACACATTTATACTCAGCAGCTGATTGAGCCAAAGCTCAACCACAACATCATTGCTCGCTTTCTTCTCGTTCGTCATCAGCCAATGTAAGGGACAAGACTTTTCTTTCGCAGATCCTGTGATCAGTCTGAAACCTAAACAAAAGGTTGTTTAGGTTGCATGTAGCAAACAGAAACTTTAGGATGCGAGTCCTTCACCCCATCTCCAGCCTAAACCCAAACTAGCAGAAAGACCAGCCAGATGCTTTGTTGTTTGGCTAAAAAACTAAATCTAACTTTCAACTCTTCTAACATTTTATCCAATGATAAGTTCTCAATTTCTGTTATCTTAAGTAGCCGAAATTGTCTCTCTAGTTGCTTAACTAGATGTTAGCCTTCCACAACTTGCAGGATATTTTTATTTTTTTTTACAAACTCAGTGCAATTTGACATCTAACTACTAAAAATAGACTATCTGACAGTAACTTTGCATAGTCTCACTTCAAAGTATCAGCACTATCCCTTTTTTAAATTATTTTGTTGGGTTTTCTTGCTTGACTCTTGCATTTTTCCCAGCTTTGCCAGTGTGCAACAACACAATTTTGAATCAATAAGTAGACTGGATAAAAATCTTTTTCACGGTGCACATACCTCCCAGTCGAGAACGGAGGCTTGCCACTGGGCGATTTTGTCGATGTTCTCCAACCGCCTCTTCCTCTCATTGATCTGCTGAGTGACGTTCCGCATTACGGCCAAAGCAGCTGCCACGTATCGATAGTCGCTACAGACACAAGGCATGCGTAATTACTCGGGAGTGTTACGGGGCGAAGTTATAGCTCTTGGAGTTTGTCCACTCAAAGACATATTACGCTGCATTAGTGAGGGATACAGAGAAGCCGGAGGCAGCGGTGATAAACTTCAGTGAGTGAGTGGGGTAAGTCGGCTGAAATACAGTCAAATTAACACACAGCTATTTAATTTTATCCAGCCATCTCTTTATTCACAGTAAGGTCTGACAGCATCTATGCAAACTGAGCTGGATTTATCCCTCCGGCTAAGATGCACTACGGATCCAATCCTCACTCCAGAAGATAAGATGTGTGTGTGTGTGTGTGTTTGTGCCCCAGTGTTGTGTGAACAAGTGAGACAGACACAGGCCTATATCTGGCAGATTCTCCACAGCTCTCAAACAGTGAAACACTGTGATCTGGCAGGCTTTTCTGGCAGAGCTGGCACCTGTCCCTCTCTGGCTGAGAATGCTTGGTTTGTGAATGACCTGGAGCTGACGGAGACACGCTGAATTACTTGCACAGGGTTCCTGTGGGCTCACATGGATGAGTTTGCACATCTGGGAGCTCACATCATGCATTCTGGGAGGGCTTGAGGGCGCATGTGCAAATGTTTACATTGCCCACACCGGCTCCTGCACTGAGCATGTAGTTAGTGAAAATTGTAGCACGTAGCAAAGGAATCTGTTAATATTTACAGTTTGAGTTGCAAAAAACGCTCCTGGAAAGTGCCATCAAAACAAAACGCGGAGTGTGATTTTCAAGTCAAGATGCATACTGTTGACTCTACATCTGCTTCAGGACAAGCAAGGAGAATTACCGCCTCGGTGGAATGAACTCAACATCTGCAGTAGGAGCATCTCGGAACACAACAGCGCATCAGTACAGCTTCTAAAGCCTTGGAATAACTCTAAAGTGGACGGTACCTGTGGTCTTGTGCTGTGTATTTGAGAAGCTCGGCCAACTGTAGGGGATATTTGCAGATTTTCTGGACAGGGGTGAGCAAGAAGCCGTCTATAGCGATGTCAATCATTTGCTGGAGGAGGCGACAAGCCTCGAAGAAGTGCTGATACCTGCCATCCCTCATCAGTTTGCTTAACTCCATGCAGGCATCCAAGTGGTTGTTGCAGTATTCTGAATAGATCCAGAATCCATCTTGCTGCAATGTAAAGGAGGAGAGATTCATCGTCAGAGGAAATGAGATGGTAAGCACAATTAAGCAGACAGCTAGACTGCCACTATCTACATGAAGGTGGCTGTGGCGTTTAGATTTCTAAGTTAAGGATAACAACATATTTAGCTTTCACTGTCTGATGGTTCTCTCAATGTTAATGTTACATTAAGATCCTGAGATAGTTTAGCTCTAGTTTATGCATCTAGAAATCCAATGGAAACTAACGATTTTTTGCTGGATCATCCCTGATCGACGATCGTCTGGTCAGAAACTGAAAGTCTAATCTTACTTCTTTGTGAATATACCATCTGTAAGATTTACACTCTTCAGTGTGGACACTGTTACTGAGGAAGGAAGCCATTTACTAGTTTCACAATTAGTGAAGCCAGAGGAAGCACAAAAGCAGTAAGAGGCTTCCAGAAAGGAAGGAAGCAGTACTTTAAAACAAATAACACAAAACTGATCATAATTCAGCTCAGTTGCTCAATTTCATCCTTTTGAGTAGTTAGGAGCTTGTGCTAGCGATGGTAATAACATCAATCATCCCAATAGCTAATATAAAACGCCAAGAAGAGTTGTCTTTAATGTCAACGTTGTAATTATTATGCCTTTGTTTCAAAGTAGCAGTAAAATCTTGTTTAACTGCAGAACTGTGTAGCACAACAGCTCTCTCACAATGATGCTGCTCCTAAATGACAGAAAGGTCATCAAACCAAGCCCAGAAGTCTGGCCTGCAGAACTTTTTTACCTCAGTTGAGGAGCCCGTTTACTGCAGTTCCTATTTTAAACGGCGGACGTCACTCTAAATTAAATCTGCATGTATTCAGCAACTCATAGACAAAGAATAAAAATAAAGTAAATAAATCCCGTTATAAACTGAACTTCAAAGTTTTACTGTACTATTTTAAGAAGACGATGTAACATTTTGGAAAAATTTTTCCCTTTGTGTTCATAAACCAGCTGCTCTTTGGTATGGTCAGCACCGCTTGTTGACTGATGTAGGAATTTACACGACAAGACATGAAGGGAAGGCATAAACCAAGCAGGAGGCCTTTGGATTATTACAATAAATGAACAACTTTACAATATTACATACAAACGTTTTCCTCTCAATTATTAACCACTGATTGTTATTTTTGCAGTGATGTGGTTGAGATAAATTGCTATCTGGTAATTTGGTGCACATTACAGTCACTACATGTGTAGAAAAAAATGTTTAAAAAAAGTTAATGATTCATTATCGTTAATGCAAGGCAGTTGTAGAATATGCTGTACGATATTTTGTGATGCAAAGGGCATGTATTTTTGGTAATCAGACAGAAAATGGGGGGAAAAAAACATCCAGCAAAGGGTGTCAAGGTCAGGGTCAAACCCCAGACAGCGAGCTCCACCACATGCTGCTGTACTCTCATCACTGCATTAATAGGTTTTTAGAAGCAGCTCTGTAATGTTGGATTGTTTTTTATTTAAAAAAAACCTCCTAAAATATACTCCACAAACTATATTAAAACTGTTAAATATTCTAGCGATGCACCGATAAGAAAATTTGGGCCAATATTGATATCCAGCCTCATTATTACTGTCGCATATAACACATGCCCTGCCTCTCCTGAGACGCAAATGGCAACAAGATGGAAATAAAAAACTGTTGTTAATGTTGACCCAGGTTTACTCATTGGACTGATACTATGTGCTAAAAAATGACTAAAATCAATCAACACAGAGGCTTATGCAAACATATCATGCTAACCCTCAACTTATATAGAAAAGAGAACAATTGTTGCTATTAATCAGAAACTATAATCAGCTAAAATTTGCAACAGAAAGCTCTTCAAAACTGATGAAAAATTGGTCCCAAAAATGTCCAAAACCACCTCCTTTTAAGCGTGAACAAAAAATGAAAATACTTACGTGTTCTAAAAAGCACGGCCCGATTTCAGAGAGGTGCGGTTCCTCTGTGTTGTACTGTTTCTCCAGATCTCTAACAAAGCCCATCTGGAAGCGGTAGATGTCCTCGATGTTTCCAAAAATGACCTTGAGCTGGTCGTCATTGAACATGTCCACACGCTTCCTACACTGGCGCAAGTAACCCTGCAAAAACAATAACAAAGATGATAAAAAAAAGAAAGAAAACAAAATAGGATAACACTTTTAAAAAAAAAAACGAGTTTCACATATTTCTTACTCATTATTGCGTGAAGGGATTGTGACATGGCTGCTAGTGTCTAATTAAAGGTCATGATGCTTTAACATTTAGTGAAAATATCAAGATGTCAACTTGTCCAAATAATCACAGTCAGATTTCATGCCTCCGTATTAAGTAAGTGGGCTTTTGAAGCTGGAACACCCCTCCACATTACAACCTTTATGCAGAGTGGTTCACCTAGCATGAGGTGCAGAGGTGAGAAGGTGGAATTTATGCTTTGCTGCAACTATTTTTAAACATTACGCTTCATCCACAGAACAAGCAAAGGGCATACAGAGGATTATGCCCAAAAGATTAGATAAGCCAGAAATGTGCATGAGAAACCACCCCAAGTCTATTTATCTGCTTTATCTGCTCTGGAGCTGCTGCTGCTGTGCACACATGAAAAAGCTGACACTGGCTCTTTAAGAAGAAAAAAATTCAAACCAGAACCAACTTGTGTTTATCTGAGTTTATTGTACTATAAACTATAGTTTCTGTTAATCAAACAACAATCAGAGAAAAACAAGAGGGATTTACTTAAAGCTACAAGGTGGGTTTTTCTGTAAAAATCAATCACACACTCACTTTAGACATAGTTTGTGTCATGGTCGTTTTCTGTTTGTTGTGCTACTTTGCTGTAAAAGATTATTTATTGAGATAAAATCTAAAAAACAAGCTTCCACAAACACATGCTTCTGCTGACATTACCTAAGGAATGAGGCAGCTAATCTAATTTCTTTTGAAGACACATTTTTCCCTTGCCTTATGGGAAAAGGCTGCAATAAAACATACTGTTTGTGAAGAGGTCCTCTACGTCAAGATCTGCTAAAAGTCACTTTTCTGCCATAGCTTTTATTAATGTGGCTGAGTAGCAAGATTATTCTGACTCTTGTGATGTCATCGTCCAAAATAAATGCATCAGAATTGGTTGTTTTTTTTCTTCATAATACTTCTTATGAACCGTATTGTGAGATAACTCACTCTTTATTTTCCAGATTCACATACTTCAATAAAAAAAAAGAAAAAGTATCTAGTATCTTTAAATTATGCGACTGGCCGATTAGCAATGTGGTTAAATTTTTAGTTTTTAATCAGATTTTGATTTAAATAGCACTTAGGGAAGGGCTTCTTAGAGAAATTAGAATGCACAGAACTAGACTGAATTTTATTAAGCGTAAAATTCAACTTTAAACCTCAGCATAACCAACAAGATGCATTTGTTATAGACATCCAAAACTATAAAGTGGCCTCACATGCTTCTGACAGGAGGAGTTTTAGCTCTGGGCTGTTTATTAATCCAAAGAAAAACTATGATTAAATCAGATAAAAGTGTGAATGTGGGAGTGTGACTGATTCTTAATAGATCCTTGTGTAGCATGAGCGAGCCTGCTGTACATCTCACACCTGCTTTTGTTTATTCAGCTTCTTGCAATTTTACTACCTCTGCTGCTCATGCTAGTACTATTAGGAAACGGTTCGGAGTGCTAGTGTTTGTGTTGCTGGAAGTGTTTCGGTACCTCACAGATGTCCTTGAGGTGTTTAATGTAGTGTCTCTCTGTGCTCATGATCTCATTGATGACGTTAGCCCTCATTTGGTCTCGGTTTTGAAGGGGGGAGCCCAGACACAGGCAGTCATTGGTCGGATCTAGGTGCCCGTTCTGCACCTCGCTGGTCCCCTCGGCCGGCTCTGCTGCACCGTCCTCCTGGTTCACCCACAGCTGAGGACAAACACGTTCACACACAGAGCCACTCCGTAAGAGCTCGTATGAGCACTCTTGGGTTTAATGCACAGATCTGATGGCAACAGTTTCACTGAACATATTTATACAGCAAGCTCCACACCTATTAGCACCACAAGATGTGTAAAAGGCCTTCAGATGAATTCAACTTTTATTGCAGTAGCATAATCTCACAGAAAACCCCCCCCCCCAAAAAAAAAACATTTTTCCCATGAAAACATGTGTAACACAGTTATTGGCATTGATTCTGTTACTACTTTGCGAATGGGACAGCGCCTACTCCTCTCTTGTTACATTTAGCAAGGTTAGGGCATCCGGAGAGAGGGAACTTTGACCTTTCCTATTTGTACAGTTTCTCTACATCACCCAGAGTCCTGGATCCTTACTAATGCTCACTTCTCTTCAGCTCAACCTCCCAGGTTTTCTGTAGGATTTAAGGTTTGGAACTAAATATACCCTTGAAAGAAGGTTGATTTTGTGCCTGGTGAACCTTTTGTGTTAATTTGTCATTCAGTTTTGCATCATTTTCTTACTTAAATACTCAATGTCAACACATATTTAATGTTCTGGCTGATTACATAAAATTTTATTCAAAAATCTCCTACTACCCAGGATCTTTGGAATAGAAAAAGGCCCACGAGATCACAGACTCTCCACCATACTTAACAATGAAAGCATGTTGCAATCTTGTGTTTGTTCTTTGTTTCTTTGGGGTGGTTGTTGTAAAAAAGCTCAATCTTAGTCTAACCAAAGCACCTGACTTTAGCTACAGTCTAGGTAAAGTTTATGTTTCTTTTATTTGTAATGGTCTGATGGAAAAAGGCTATTTTTCTTGAACACCTTCCAACAGGTTAGCAGGTAGAAAGCGTTTAATTAATGCCACTCTTGGCTACACTTTATTTTTTAATTTTTTTTATAATTACGCTTTGGAGATTCACTAAAAATAAGCTGACCCTTTGGTTAACTTAAAAAGTAATTAATAACTACATGCATGTTATTTCTAGGAAGAACAGTTTTCCAGATTAAGTAAGTTCATTCAATTTTGAATTAAATTTATTATTTTTTGCAATTTAAGATTATGTTACTGCATTAAAAAAGGTGAACTTTACCAAATACATTTTACCCAGTTTTACCAATTGCTCCAGTAAGTGTTTGAGCTCACTGTATGATCAGCATTATCACTATGATTATTGTGTGTTAGTATCACAAAATTGCTGTAATTTACATTCACACGATTGCTAAACATGTATCAGTCACTCTTCAGGATGAATGCATACACACACAATATATATAAACTATTTCAATTACTTTTAAAGAGTTTCACAATAAATAAGTTTTGGGTTAGCATCTCAAAAAAAGTTGGGGACATACTGCCAATCATACTTCAGTCCTGCAAGATACTTATAATACCGTCCTTATTGAAGCAATGCACACCATTTCCTTACAAGACTCATGCAGCCTCCAACTCGCACTTCACAGACAGATCCACATGTAAAGCTTATTCCAGTGTTTCACTGAAGGGGCCAAGTGAGCATGGTTTGATTTGCCCAGCAGCCAACACCTGATGACACACAGTTTGCCAAGAGTACATCAAAGAACCGACGTCTAGAATGCCAAACACAAAATGGGAAATGTAGCGCCACAGACAAGCAGAGTGACAGGTGGTTGAGCACTGACGAGAACTGGTAGTACGACTGAAAAGTAGTCAGAGTCAATAGTAAAAAAAGTACTGAGGGAAAATCGTCATATTTGATGTAAATACGTGTTAAAAAAATATCATCCTGAAATGACATTCTTTCACATGAACATGTGAGAATTTTACTCTAGGCCAGTAAGAGGGCATTTCACACAGTCTTTACTTTTGACTCATCGGTTGCGCCTCTCTGTTGACCCCGTTGAGGAATGATGTGATAACGCCATGGGTACATTAATGTCTGGTAATGGTAAGGGAACGTTGCGTGGACAGACTGGAGCGGGCGGGTGAGCGGGCAGGCTGGATGGGTTGATGGAAGCTGGGGAAAAAAAAAAAAACGCACCTTTGACGTGGTGTTTTGGAACCGTGGAGTTGCTATGGGGTTGATATAGAAAACCTGTTTTGTTTGGGGCTGAGGAGGGTGGGGTTCCACCTTGGAGAGAGAGAATGACAGAACAGAGAGATACTGTTTGGTTGACAGTCACTCAGCCTGTCTTTCCTGCCCTCTCAGGAGTGAATATGGAAGGGTGGACAGGTGGGAATGGCCATGAGAAGAGTCTGGAGGGGAGGTGGTCTACAGTGGAAGGACTCCAGCTACGGTACAGCTGCTACCTTACCTACATACTCCAACTTCACTGGGTTAAATATTGCCTACATGAACATATAAAGATATGTAGTGCTTTGCCTTACAAAAGTATTCAACCACATTGTGAAATTTTGTAACGTACAACCACAAACTTCAACGTGTTTAAATAGAATTTAACATGTTAGATCAACTCAAAGATTCAGCAATCCATCGGGGTTCAAGCTGGAAGATGAACCTCCACCCCGACTCAAGTCTTTAACAGTCTTTCTTCTAGACTTGCCCCATATGTAGCTATGTCCATCTTCACATCAACTCTGAAATGCCTCTCTTCCTACACCGAAGAAAATGATCCGCACAGGGTGACACTGCTACCACAACGTCTCAGAGGAAAGACGTTTGTGACGCTAGTTTGACCCCAGATAATATGCTCTACAAATATGCCAACAGTTTTGGTGTTTTCTGGGGCTGTGTCTCCTTCTAAGTTGTTCTAAACGTTCTACAAGAACTTTCAACTTTCTTTTAACAGTGGCTTTATTATTGCCGCTCTTCATAAAGACCAGATTTATGGAGTTTACAGCTAACAGCACAATCATATTATTTAACTTGAGCTATAGATCTCTGAATCTCCAGACTTACCCTGTGCCTCTTTGCTGCTCCTCTGAATTATGCTCCCCCTTTCTATCTGAGATGATGGACTGAAACATGTTCTACCTGACCGGTCTGCTGTGATCCAGGGTATTCTTGATGGTGTTTATTCTGTTTACTAAACAGCTCAGGTTAATAAATTGCACACAGATGGTCTTGATTTATTTATAAAGCAACTTCAAGTGGTTGCAAAAGATTCCATTTAAGAGAATCAGAGTAAAGAGAACCGAATATGAATGCTCGCGACAATTTGCACAACACATTTATGTTTATTACAGTTTGTGGTTGTAAGAGACCAAATTTTGAAAAGTTTGCTATGAGAAAAAATATTTTTAAAAATTATTTCAAAATAAGTTTAAAAGATTAGGTTCTGTGCTAATCTTAAAATGAAAGCAACACAAATTTAAAAAATTTCTTTATCAAAGTTTTGTTATTTTCAAAATGTACCAAGTCTTTCCTCTATCTGGCTGCATGTCTTTCAAATAAGCTAGGAAAATGTCAAAGCCTAACAAGTTAACGTGTAAACCACAATTATTTTGTCTATTTTAAATTATACACTTCTCAGCCATAACATTATGACCACCTGCTAACATCGTGTTCATCCTCCTTTTGTCACCAAAGCAGCTCTGGCCAATCTAAACACTGACAAAGAACATCGGTGTTGATTATTATCCATGCATCCTGTGGAGAGTTGAGGTGTCTTTTTAGACATGTTTCTTACAAAATACATTTCCTTAATATCTAGCTAGTGTAAGCTGCTTGTCCTGGTTTTTATGTGGCACATAGTTTTGGGTTTCGATATCCATCAGGGCTTAGAGCATTAAAAAACATCTATATCATTCCAGGCTGCTTGTTTTCACACCACAGACACATTACTTCATCACAATGTTTTGGCTGTAAGGTGTAAACTGATAACAATTAAAATCCTAGATAGTTGCAAATAAAAAAATACAAGTTCAGATGTTGGCACCAGACTAATCTGAAACAGTCTAATAGGGAATGCAAGATGTTAGAAGTATCACAATATTGGCTCCTGGAAAATTAATTTCATTAAGGACAGGAGTTGAAGGTGAAAGCCAAATAAAACGAGAACCTCATTAGCATCTTTGTTTTATTCTTCTTGGATACAAAGATGCTTAGCTAACTGTTCTCTCGTCTCCTGGGGATTGTGTATTCCTAAAATAAACTAATTCAAAACTCTGCATTTAAATATGTTTGACGTGACCGTGCGATTGTGCATTTATCCCTTCCACTCTGTATGCTGACGTGCTCACCGTTTCTGTGAGTATGAACATGTCCGCCGGGTCAAAGGTTCACTGACAGCCACAGCTGCCTCCAACTCACCCGTACAAAGCTGGCGGGGAACCATCCTTCCTCCTCATCGATCTGGCCCCACCACCAGTCCTTGTTGGAAGCGTCCAGCACCTTTATGACGTCGCCGGCCTTAAACGCCAGCTCCCGATCCGCCATGGTCACGTGGTCCCATACCGCCTCAGCGTTGACAACTGAGCCTCCACTTATCAACTGGAGGAGAAAGACAGGGGATCTGCTTTGTTTTATTCTGATTACGTAAAAACACTGCTGTGCAGCAACAGAACACGGCTAAACAAAAATCCATCGATAAAATGCACATTTTAAGCAGCACAGAAATCAAACTTAATGCTAATTTTAAAACAGTAGTACGCTTCATTTCGGCCTCAACCTGTGAAGCCTTTTTGTTAAAACCCTTAAATTTCTAATTGACGCACAACTGAATGTAGGAATTCAGGGATTGCGATGCAAATACGACACCACAACAGCATACAAGGTGCAACAAAAGAAACACACAAAAAGGGCAACACCATTAATGGAGGAACAACACCGTTCAGAGGCAACATACCCGCCTCTACATGGGGCTGTAATTGGCTCATTATGACATTGTAATAATTACAGGTGTTAATGTAACAGCTAAGAAGCAGAACAACATGAAGAGATAACCTTCCATGCTTCCATCAGGGTCGTGTTGTTTAGTCTGCAAAACAGTCTTCAGCAATCACAGACCAGTGACTCGTCAGCTTCTATGTATTGATTACCAAATCATGAATAAATAATGTGTACATCTTGTCGTAGCATAAATAAACAGTAGCAGAGCACAGCTGTGTGCAGAGCCTGGAGTAGCGCAAGATATAACAAAGTGCTTCACAAAATCATTCATCCTCATTTGTTTGCCTCTTGAATTGCTTCATACCTTGTCGTGCTACAACCACAAAGTTGAACTGATTTTGATGAGGTTTTGTACCATAAGTCACTCAAAAGGCCGCATAATTGTAAAATGGAAGAAAAATTCGGCATAGTTTTTAAATATTTTTACAAATAGTATATAAAGTGGCATCACAATACGGTGTGTTTTGTGGTAGCTGTGTGTCACACATTGCATTTTGAATATATGCCTAACGGTTCTTTTATAGTCTCGTCTGACCAAAGACTCTTTCAAATGTTTGCTGTGTGCCCTACAAGGCTTGTGGAAAACTGCAAACTGAACTTCTTTTGATTTTCTCTTGACTATAACTTTCCCCTTGACTAGCAGTAAATTGATTCTCTAACCTCAGCTGTGAATTTCTGCAGTTTCTCCACCAAAGCAGGTTAAAGTTTGAAGTATCTTTTACTGAAATCCTGCTAACCTCCTCGGTCTTCATGATGTTGCTTGTTCCTTAACATTCCCTAACACACCTCTCAGACCTTTACAGAAAACCTGTATTTAACAACAGGTACCAGAGAAAGTCTAGTCAAGTTTATTAGTTTAGCACATTTCACCAACAAAGCAGTTCAAAGTGCTTTACATGACAAATGGGGCTGGGCACTAAGGCACTATAAAATACAATGGTGTGGTTGCAACAGCGTTCGCTTAACCAAATATCTTCCATCTTTGATTGAGTTTTTTAAATGGTGACAGAAAAATCCATTATTTTGACAGATTACACACAAGTGACCAAATGGTCCGTCACCAGAGTATCATCTGATGGCGACGCACTGAAAGGTTTTAGACAAGAGGCGCTGGAGTGGTTCTTTGGAGTGGTTCCTTCAGTTCTCCCACTGAAGGAAATGTTTTGGGGCATCAAGTAATGTTCAAACAGTCTTGTTGAACTTCTGACCACTTCCATTGGTGAAATGTTCCCTGATTTCAAAACTTTCAAAAATGCTAAACGTAATTAATGTCATCGTCAAATGTATTTGATTGATGACATGATGGAGATTATCTGTTCAGCTTGTTAAATATCAATTAAACAGAAAGAAAATTAAATGCAAATGCCAATATCATTTTAAAAATTAATGGGTATTAATAGACATGATTTTTTTTGACACCTAGTCAAAATGACGGACAACGTAAAAGTCTAGCGTGACCTCTGGGTTGTAATGTGATAAAATATAAGGTAGAGTAAGAACATTGAACCCAGTAGGGTGATGAGTATTCTTTACGGGGCCTGGAGAAGCTAAAGGTTTTTCTTATTAAAGGAAGAACAGGCAGCAGATAATGTTCTGAAGGCAGAACCGGACCTGACATCATCAGTCTACGGCCCAGCCATCCATCACGCTGACTAGTCGCTTTCTTGCTTTGACAACTAGACGTCCATGCATATTTGCACATGTAGAGCCACATTTCTCTCTTTGTATACGTTAACCCTGTGTACTGCCCTGTGAGTCGTTTCTAAAATTGTTCTCCCTGCAGTAGTATTCATCAGCATTCTCCAGTTCGGAGCTAACCATGCATCCATTCCCTCGGGCTGTGGGCAGAGTAGCCAGGGCTAACCGAGCCTGACAGGCAATGCTCGAGCTCCAGGTAAGAAGTTATTAAAGGCCTGGAGACGACTGTGTCCCATGGATGAGTATGAATTTTGCTATATTCATTTCAGACACCGTGTTTTCTTTTTTTAATCAAAGAAGCTCTATTTCCTTTTATGATTTAGTTTCATATCTCCAGTACAGAAAAAAATTCCCCATGAGCTCTCAGGCTTTACAGAACCTTCAACCCGTACAGCTGCAGGGGATATAAGCCAATCAGGGCAGAGGAGTGAACACAAGGGGAGGCATCCACGCCAGCAAGGCAAGGAATGGCTGTCGTCATGGTGACAGATGAAGATGCTTCACTGATGCTGACAAAGATGATGGGATGAGGCAAGGACACTTCAGGAAGCGCCAGAATATTTCCAAATGTGGGGAGTGAGCGAGCTGTCACAAACAAAGAGTGAGCGCTGAGCAAGCGTGCAATCATTCTGCTGTTCAGCTTTACACACTCGCAAACCTGCCGCACTTCAGTGCAAAGCTCGGTGACGTCTGATGTCAAGCTTCAGAAAAATATTGACATTGAGCAGGTAGGTGTAGCACCTTCTTTAAAGTTGGCTTTAATCTTTGGACAGATTTATACAATTGATTAGGCATGGCATGTTACTCTCAGGAATAACCTCAATCAAAATGTAAACTTCTTGCTTCTCTAAGGGACTCAACAGGCAGTTTGCAGCAACAAGTGGAGGAGGGCAAACACTTCTCAACTTTAAGCTGTGGCCACTCTGATACTTTGTCCTGTCGTTGGGTCTGTAAAATCAACGTGCCTTAAAAAAAAAGGTAGCAACTTTGAAACCAAAACTAAAAGCCTGCTGTACATTTATACCTGCAACAGATCAGATTTGCATTCAAGTCAGTCTTGCCTCCTGCGCTTCCACTGCCACTTCATTTTCAACCCCATTCAGCACAAGCACAATCTCTCCAGTCCCTACCAATGGACAGGACCACAGAAAGAGAAAGTGAGGCAGAGCGTTTACTGCTGAGACCCCCGACCCTATCCCACCACACTCTCCTTTGCGTCTTCCCTTGATCTTCCAAGTGAGTCCTGCACTCTCCAATATATTGCATCCCTTTCTCCTTCTCATGTTTGAATAAATTAAAAGCCTTACATAATCAATCTTCCCCAATCCTCTACAACACCCCCATACCTAGCCCTAGCTTGATCATTTGGCATAAGGTAAACACAAAGATAAAGCCATGCTCATTACTGCCTGTTTGTCTATCTGCTCTTGTTGTTACAGAAGCAACATCAAACATCAGCGAGCCTATAATCACTCTTTAAACTGCAAATCTTCTATTTAGGTCAATGCAAATAAATGCAGAGAAATCTGTTCCCACACATAGAAGCATATGACAATGCTTTCTGTTTTGTTTTTTTATGGCTGGCAAATGTGTTAGAATAAAAAGCTGATTCATTTTCTTGTATCATCTTTGCAGCTCAAAACATCAGCATTCACCGCACTGGCAGATCCACTGCATTCCAACATCACTCTGTCTCCGTCCACAGCACAGCTGCACCAAAACACCTATAGCATCCCCGAGCAGATGCACGCGTGTCTCAGTGTCCGAGCCTTACCATGTTGGTGGCGTGCAGCTGTTCGGCGAGCGTATGCATGGAGAAGTCTGGCTCATTCAAATCATCGTAATTGAATCCCTTTAGGAAGCAGTCGAGGTGCAAGCGGTCCTCCTTAGATGTTAAGTAACAAGACGCCGTTATCCCTGAAAGAGGTTTCTCTACCCCGACGCACCAAGTGAGTATCGCGGTCCGTCCTCCCTGTGTCTGCCAGCCCTCTTATGTAATACACTTATACCCCGAGTCTGGGAGCCAATCAAAGATGCTCTCCTCAGAACTGGTGAGAAACACACGCACATCCTCGCACAAAACGCTCGTCTCACTCACTCACTCACTCACTCTCACACCATCTGCACATCCACACTTCTGGCTGCACTGCACACAACCCGGCATGGCTCTGTCTAAAGGTACCTGCCCTGGAGGAGTTGCACATTCAGTGAGGAACAACGGAGAGCGCCCAATCAAAACCAGCAGTCAGATGCTACTTATCATGCTAACATGTTAACACATCTGTAATTAGGAAAGGTATCAGTGGTAGCCACGACACCTGCAGTTGATGTTATGATCTTGTGTCTTCTGAATATTTTTTTGATATAAGTAAATGTTTTGGGCCCTGTGAGGTCACAGCTAAGGAGAATATTTATGTGATCTGCCACAGGGATGACAACTCCTGCCCACATGCTCTGGCATGTGATGAAAGTATCTGTGTTCAAGGCGTCGCTAGCAAACTTCTCTCTTTATGCATACAACCTGATGGGCTGGTGCCCATCAGAGAGCAATGGCCTAAAGATAGTTTTCTATTTGTTGAAGGAAACATTTTAATAAATTTGCACACAAAGGGGCAAGTGTACAAAAGTATTTGCAACAGAGATATATGCCCAATCCTTCTAATTCTTCTGAAACACAAATGCAGAATTGCTCCCAAAATAGCTTTCTGCACTGATGTTCACATTTTTATGAGGCAAGATGGGAAATCCACTTATATCAATGTGTGTTTATGTCAATTATGACCAGAAAAAAAAGCTTCCCATTCTTTAAGACCAGGCTGTTTGCACAATCCAGATCACATAAAAATACCCTCTGCTGAAAACTGGTGGTAATTTCGCCACAGAAGATATAAAATGAAACACTTTGTAAATGTTTTCTGTATTTACTAAGTGAAATGAACTAAATGCAATCATACATGAGTTAATTTGGTTCTTATATAACTAAAAGTTAAAGTATATATTTTCACAAACTACATTGAGCAATTTAATAAACTGATTCCTACCTGCTAATATTCTTTTTTTTTAATAAAATGAAACACTTAACGTGATGCATTTGTCATCATTTATTGGTTTAAAGTTAAAATTTTGAGGAATACCTTCTTAAGTCAGGAGTTTTCTGTTAGCTAAAATAATTTCATAAGTTGAAACTATTCTCTTGATATTTTGGATAACCTTGTAAATGTTGTGTGGGTGTATAAACACCCACACAACTTTGAGAATTTGGTGTATAAATAAAGCAAATGTATGAAATTGACTTAAAAGTATAAGCCATTGCACTCAGTTGTAAATTCCCTCCCACAAAAGTTTCCAAACAAAGCTTGGTGTTTCATTTGTTAGATTTCCATGCAGATATTCAAAACATAACCACTTTAAAAACACTGCTAACCTAACCCTCAACTCCAGGCCCATCAGAGGTAACAGCAGCAAACGTTCAGCATCATCTGTACGCTTTCTTCTTTGCTTTTGGTGTATCTCAATAAGCGTGCAACATCACCACATGAAGGCTTGGCATAGTTATTGAAAGTTTCCAGGAAATTTTATAGATGAATAATGCTATCTTGAGATGTGCTTATTATCATTTAAACAATGATTGATGAAAAAAAAAAACCTGTGAGTTTATGTGCCTACCTTTCAAGCAACAAAAGAAAATTACATGTGTCAAAGAAACTTGAGATGGTAAGGCACCAAACTGGGCTTCAGCCACCCGGGGGGACATTACCTCCTAAATACGGCCCTGCATACAACACTTACCACTTAAGCTCAGAGGTAAAAAAAAAAAAAAAAAAAAAAAAAAACACAAAGCACTTTAACTTTAGTGTGAAACAGCAAATATAGTAGCTTTAAAAAAAATCCTCAAAATCCTCGCCTGTATATCTCTAAAAATAGTTCATGTCATGGATGGCTCTGGGACAGGCTTTTAGCATATCTATTTCTGACATTCATTCAACATTCATGATACCTGCCTCGAATCCTTTTATTACACTACAGCAAGAATAGGATAAATGTGTATTTCCCCCTCTCTCTATTATCACAACCTGACAAGCCTTTCTACTCAGAAGACGCTGTGCCTGAAACAAAAATTAATATATAATTCCACACCCATATTCATCACTATAAAATGAACAGGTTGCACACGGGTGTCAGGTGGAAGCTGTGCAGACTGGACAAATGAGAATATTGGGGGCTATGAAATGGGAGCTGAGTTTAGCTGAATCTAAAATGGGGGAAACCTGGAGTGATGGAGGCCCTCCTTTATTAGGCCCAGCCCTGCCTGCTGTCGGTTACTGTTCAGCTGAGATCACAATGATCCTCCAGAGCAGCCGCCTGGGTCTCTCACTTGCAAAGCTATTTGCTACAAATATCACATTAACTTCTGCACAGAGATCACTGAGCAGCTATTAGCTGCCATGTTGTGAATGTGGCTACGGTGGATCATAATAGAAAAGAAGAAGGGAGGGGGGGGGGACAAGTCCTGACGCAGCAGTAGGACAGGGTTGGAAAAATCTGATTCCATGTTCATCTTTAAGACAACAACACTGCATGACAGATATTGGAATACACAACATGGGGGAGAGGAGGATCTTAATATTTAGGAGCTGTGTACGAGTGGTATGAATTTCCAGTTAAGCACAGAAAAGGTAAGCGCATCACAGACCTGGATCCGCACAACTACAGCCAACACTAGACAACAGCAGCTATCACAAACGGTGAGAGGACACAAGACATAACGGAGGTTTAGGGGAGAAGGAGGGGGGTGGTGGTGCTGGTAGTGGTGGGGTTGGGTGAGGAGAGGCGGAGGAGGGGGGGACACAGAAATACATTATGTTGTACCAACGTCATTCATTTCAACTCGTAGCCGTGATGGAGCGCCGGGTGTCCCCGCTCTCGACCAACGCGCACCGCTTTTCTCTCCTCTCCAGAGCGTGGTGCGCTGCGAACCGGGCCCCAAGCGCAGATCCATTAACGAGTACCGAGGATGAACATCAACAGCACGTTCACAAGCACCAGAACCGCGATCACCGTAAACACCGCGCAAGTCTGGACGTCCAAGGCCATGGCGCAGCGCTGCGGGCCGATGCTGAGAGGGGGGCTCTCTGTTAACGGCTTGTTCCCAGCCTCGCTCTCTCGTTCTCTCTCCGAACCCCCCACCAGGTCTAGACGCGAAGCTTCAAAGCGGCCGAGAAATCCACCATAACCGATGGGGGAAGAAATGGAGAGGGGAGGATACAAAAAAAAAAATTAAAAAAAATGTCTTCCTATGCCTCTTCACAATAGCGTTTCACAAAGGCACGGGAAGAGATGCATCATCCTCACCATCATCATCGTCATCAGTCTGCACCGCGATTTCTCCCCGCTAGTCAACACCTGTCGGTGTTTTCGCCGCTTCCCCTGCGCTGACCGACGGCCAGGGCAATAGATTCGCGGGGCTAACAAGAGGAAAAAGGCTGTGCGCAGGCTGTTCGCAGCTGCCGAGCAGCCTTCCGGTGAGTGGGAACCAAGGAGATGTACCGGGAGCCTGAGAGGCGGTCCTCCAGTGATCAGCGCGCTGCTGCTGGACTACCGGCTTCAGACATCACCTACAGCCGGGGGAGGGGCTCAGCCAGCCCCCTTTTTCTGACTATATCGACCACTGAGACCACAATCATAACCTCATTCATCTCCCTCCCCATCTAAAAATATCGCGCTGGAAGCTGTGATGATTTATGGCTTATCATTAGCAGCTCAACGCGAAGGGGATTGGACGTAAAATAATAGTTGAATCTCCATCTTCTTATCATGCTGCTCTACTGGCCTGATGTCAGCCTTCTTTATTGCAGTTCCTATCAGGTGCAGAGATTACAGGTGACGCTGTGTTCAACATTGTTTACAATCTGATTCACAAGCGTCAACACCAGGATGATCAGAGTACTCAACAGTTGAAGTTTTTAAAAAATAATAATAATAATTGACATTCAACACACACACATCTTAACACTGTTATTAGCCAATTGTACCTACAGAATGAGACTGGGTAGCTATAAACTGTAACAACCCTTGTTATATTATTAAATTCTGTTTCCTGAAGGTCAACATGTGTCTTTTGGATTTAACTTACGTTTCAGTGAACTCCCTTACATTTTACTCATTACTTAACTAGAAGTTTATATCATTCTTCATAAGAAAGGCCAGAACAGATTGTATGAGACTTAATAAGAATGTTATTCTAATAAGAATGTTATCCATTAACTTTTATTAAGTTAATCATACCAAAACCTATCAAATATCTTTATTTTATCGGTTCACCAACAAATGCGTTTTTATACATTAAGTTGGGGCACAAAACAGCTTTAAAATGCTTACGTTTTGTGTTAAATCAAACAACATTGCACTGTTGAGTGTTGGCATTTTTTAATACAATCTGTTACAATCAAAAAGTGTAGATCCAGAAGGTTGTTCTGAAATTCTAAAAAGGTAGACTTTCTGCTTTTGTAGAGACATTGAAAGCTGTCCCTTCACCAGTTCATACGCTCGATTTTTCGCTCAACAAATAAGCAAATTACTTCATAAGAATGACCTTAACCACGGCATAGCAGCTTTTGGCATGACGAGTAAAGAATAGAGGACCCAAGTGCTGACATGTTGCAGAGCATTTTTAATTAGTGTTAAATATAGGGAAACTTACAGAAGGGCATGGGACAGAGAGCAGGAAACAGGCATGGTAATGGAGGAGACAGTGGGGAACCATACAAACCGGAGAGCTTAAATACGCAGAGAGGAAAGACGGTAGCATCTAGGAACCAGAGGGACTAATCACAGGTAAGTAGAGGCAGTTGGGGAAGAGAGCAGGCAGAGGGAAATAGAGAGATGTGAAACAGCTGAGTCCGGAGAAAGAAACAAATCTGAGACACAGGAAAACCATAGATGGAGAAAACCCTCAAACTAAGGTAAACATTAAACACACAAAAAAGGAAACAAGTTCAGAGCACAAGTAATAAAAAAAAGTGAACAGTCCTGCAACAACAACATTTAAGACCTGTCATTTCTATATTTAAGGACAAATTACATCTAAAATTATTTTAATTTAAGACATTTGAGGCCTTAATTTTAGATGCAGGAATTTCAGAATTTTGAAGACTTTTTAAGGCTGCATAGACACCCTGATGATAGCTACTAAAACCTTAATATAGGACCTTTTCGTGTTTTCTCCATAAAGTGGACGAACGATGAAAGTTATACAGTTGACACTGAATGAACTAATACAAGAAAATTAACAAAGTTTCCAAAAAACCAAAAAGTAAAAGCTAATAGAAAAGAAGAAAATTAAATAACAGGGAAAGAGACGGCTTATAAAGATAAGAGGTTTCAAAATTATTAATCTGACTTAGTTAATCAGAAGAACAATGTATAACATCAGGCCTTCCATCTGCTGTGTGGTGTTTTATGAAACATTGCCAATCAAGTTGTTCACCTTATCAGATAAAACCAGCTTCAAAGTGACCATATTGAAAAAAAAGTGCTACATAAAAAAGGCTCTGGTTCTGTAATTCTGTTTAATTTTGATCACGTTCTGTCACAATACTTTACATTTGGATCTCAGGAAACAGTGAAAAATTAGATGACTTAAAGGACTGATTGCAGATTTGTTTTGTTTTCTGCCAACAGACACAGAGCAAAATGTAATCAAGAGCTGCTTTGTGTGCATTTTCTTTTGCCGTATTTAAACAATGCATTTGAGCAGAGAGGATTAGATGAGCAAACAGATGTAAAGGGCGGGCCAGAGAGCAGAACACCAATGTGATGTGTTGATGTCATAAATATGCTAATATGCACACTGTGTCATCGGTGACATTTAGATCACTTTTTCAGCTGACTTTAGCTACATGTCTCATAAAAATGTCATTTTTGTGAACTGAACTTTGACTTAGTTGGTAATAAGTCGGAACCTGCACAGAGAATTCAGCTGAATAGAACTTTATGCTTGCAAACGAACAGGTTTCCTTGCTTTGTAAGGTTTCTGGGGATTTACAAATGAGGATTGTTGAAATTAACAAAATTCAACTCCACCGATATATTGCTGGTCTATTTTTATGTCAACTAAATATGGCACAAAAGTGCCAACAGTGGCATCTAATGAACAGAGGCACTGTTCTAGTGAAAGACATTCCCTGTTTGTTCTGCATTGTATTTAAAAAAGAAAACAATAAACTGAGAAGAAATTATTACAAAGTATTTCCAACAGTATGTTGGTCCTGTCAAAGAATAAAACTGCATCTGTTGTCATCTTCATTCTAGACATAGTAAATATTTATCTTATTACTATAAATAGTTAAAACTTTTTCCTAATGCAGTATTATTCATATTTTTGTAATCTTTACTTGTAAAAGGTTCAGTCCACTTGATGATCATGCTTGTTCCCTGTTCTGTTTTTGTGGTTATGCCAAGAAAGCAGCAGAGTCTTGCAACAACAGTATTCATAGCCCTTAAACTTTTTAATGTCTTGCATTACATAAGATACATTCTAACCGCAAAGTGCTTTTCAGAGGACTTAATGTGACAGACTGACACAAATAAGTAATTGCAATTACATGGGAGGTAAATTATGCACGGTTTTACTTTTTATTTTTTCCATCATAAAAACCAAGGGACCGACCAGACGGGCCAAGGAAAAGTTGTGGAGAAGATAAAAGCAGGGTTATTTTATAAAGCAATACATGAAAATTTGATGCAGCACGTTTCAGCCCATCACCTGAAATTGAAAGGGTATGACACGACTGCAGCCCTACCAAGACATGGGCAACTATCTGAGATGACAGCCTGCTCAAAGAGGGTATTACTCAGATAAGCACAGAATAGACCAATGATAACTCTGGAGGAGCTTTAGAGGTCAGTCTGCTGACTAAAATCAGGCCTTATGGAAGAGTATCAAGAAAGAAGCCTTTAAAAACTAAACCCTATGGTGAATTAAATACTATTCCATCATTAGATAACAAGAAGGGTGGACAAACAACCCTAAACATACAGCTAAAGGTAGTATTAGATCAAAGATTGTGCAACAGTGGCCTAGTTAAAGTCCGTACATAAATCCAACTCTGAAGCGAGACCTGAAAACAGATATTCACAGATTATATCGATTCAATCCGAGTGAGTGTGAGCAAAGCGGGCCAAGGTATACACAAAACTGTAACTGCTGTCAGTGGTGAATTCACAAAGTCAGATGGGGATGTAACTCGTCGTTTTAAGAGCTTAAACTAGCTGCGTTACACCAAAACATCCTGTTTGTGATTCCATTTCATAGTTTTGCTTTCGTCGTCAACAAAGTTGTATCACGAAGCACAGTTCTGAACAGCGAACAAAGACGATCTGCGCTATAAGGCAGTGAACATGAGACGCCCTTCACCCAGAGAGACACCATGACACACCCTTTAAAAGATCAAGCAGCTCTTACACATAGTGACTACTCTCTGACTCTGCTGCACACTGCAAAGCTAACACAACAACAGCACATCTTATGTTCCGATTACACAATCAAAGCAGCAGAAACTTTAACTATTAATGTACTTTTTCCTGTCTTTCCCAACGATTCCAATTACTGCTTTCTCAGTTTGCTCTTTGCACTGCGAGCAAACTACTACCACAGTTGTGGGCTGACTGTCTTGGGCAACAGTGTGGCGGTTTGGAACATACCAAGCATATTGATGATGAATGCTGGTAAGGCAGATTATGCTTTGGGAGTGTTCTGAGAAGTTTTAATGGATGTTTTGATCCCCCCCCATCACCGCCAAGCCCCAAAAGATGCTGCTGCTGGTGTAAGCCGTAACAGCCGAGAGTCCATGCCGAGTGAGGCCAAAGTCTGTTTCCAAGCAACATTTCAGCGCTGCCTTTCAAACCTACACGAGGAGAGTGTTTGGTATTCAAAACGTATTCTGCGCGGGGCCCCTTTAAGGCTTGGCAGTTGTGAGTGACAGGATGAAAATGACCCCAGTTCCCATCTGAAGCTTGTTCTTACCATTGGCATGCAAATCGTCACTTTGGCCTTTATTTTGCCAGCGATACTTAAAGTGAACATTGTTATACTCATGAGCAGGCTGCAGCACTTGTCCTGTAGCTCAGGTGCAATCACCGTTGGATTGTAAAAGGAAGTGTTGAAAGGGAATATTGATGTTACAGCTTAATCCCCCACACACCAAAACTAGCCCAGTTAGCCGCTCAACACACAGATACACAAAGGCAAACCCCTAAGTTCCACCTGAGAGCTCTGGTACGGATAAAAAGACCTCAGAAGAAGTTCAAAAGAACAACACCAAAGGAGCGCAGTATATCAGTATTTTTAAAGCCATAAATAATTTCCGAGGCACTTTCTGCACATGCATGCTGATAAAAGCAACGGCTCCTGAAAGGCAGGCTTTCGGTGCACAGAAAGGGGTATGGTGCATCACAGCTGAGATATGACAGTCGTCCTCAAACATGCTCCCACACCCCCTCTCATCTGTGGTTGTGTGTGTGTGAGAGACTCAGTGAGCAGATTACATAAGCCTGTCCTACCTCTGTGGGCTCCCTCTCCAATCTCCCTGACATTTAGACAACAAAGGTCACATCTGAAAATCTAAATCTGTACAGACACCAACGCTAATATACCCATACGTATACAAAGAGATGGAGAGAGTATGTATAAAAGGCCGTAATTTCTCACTTTAGGCAGAAATCTTACATCAAATTAGACTTATTGCTGTTTCATTTGACTGTCTTAATGTGAGGCAGCAAGATTACATCACAAGATCACATTTTCTTTTACTATGAGTCCAAATGATGTACAGAGCTTATGGACCGAACATGTTGAATATGGGGTGTGTGTTTTGTTATTTGTATTGGCAACTTTTCAAAATCCGGTCCGGTTGCAGCCACAAATTTCATTGTACTTATTGAGATATGTGATAGATAAACACATATCATTACATAATTGTGAAGTGAAATGAAAATGTGTTGCTTTCATAGTAATTCACAGACATAAAATTGATAAGATGTGGTCTGACCTTTTGTACTCAGTAACCTTGAGTCAGCCCTTTGTGGAAACACATTTAGCTGCAGCTACAGCTGGACGTGCAGTGACGTATGCCTCAATCAACCTTGCACGTCAAAAACCCAACATTTCTTTGTTAAATTCAGACTGGATGGAGAGCATCTGTGATCACCAATTTTCAAGTCTTACTACAGATTCTGTACTGGATTTAGGTGTGGGTTTTGACTGGGCCATTTTAACACATGAATTGGCTTTAATCTAAACCCCAGGAAGATCTAAGCATGTAAGTGGAGCTCATTTTGGCTTTCTCTATGCACCTCTTTCATGAACGCCAAATTTGTGGATTTGGTTCCACTATTAGCCGTTCTGTCAACAGATTCTCCCACCTGAGCCATGAATCGTTGCACCTCCTCCAGAGTTACCATGGACACAATGCTCCTTTAGATCTATGCTAC
The DNA here is from genome assembly GCA_903066815.1 of Brachyrhaphis roseni. Lineage (NCBI taxonomy): Eukaryota > Metazoa > Chordata > Actinopteri > Cyprinodontiformes > Poeciliidae > Brachyrhaphis > Brachyrhaphis roseni. The sequence continues at coordinate 50,548 of CAEFZY010034854.1, forward strand.
TTCTCTTTCACTTCACAATTAAATAAAATCCAAATAAATACATTTGAGGGACTTTTCAGACCTCGAGTGTTCCTCAGTTTCCAGTTGACCATTTTCCCAAATGTAAGTCAAACTAAGTGTCTTATTGAAGGTTGCTGAATTGAGTCCAGAAGAATACTGGGTCAGGGAAAAATGATTTCCAACTTCCCCCATAGAACCCTGGATCCAAACAGGTCTTTTCATCCCATCCCATAGGGATGGGATGAAATGTGGTACTTTTTCAATCTGAGCATCTGAACCAGGGGTGCCCAAAGTCGGTCCTCGAGGGCTGGCGTCCCGCATGTTTTAGTTCTCTCCCTGGTTTAACACACCTGGATCCAATGATGGCTCATCAGAAGGCCTAAGAAGAACTTTGACATGCTGAAAAAGTTGTTACCACCACCAGGGAGAGAACTAAAACATGCAGGATGCCGACACCTCGAGGACCGACTTTGGGCACCCTGAACTGAACTTTGATCTTCTTTTGAAAGTACATGTTCAACCACTAGTTGGCAGTACAGCTAATGTAGGAGTCATAGTTGTATTTTTTTGTTCATTTTGTAAAGAAATAAAGCATATTATCACAACAGAAAGTACCCTGGATAAACTATTCATACATCAAATACACCAGATATTCCAATTTTCAATTACATATTAAATATAGATATATTGTGGGGGTTTTGTTGCCAACTGTGATTTTACTATGTAACAAAAAGTAAAAAGAAAAAATAGCTGATTAAGAAGAGAAGTAGAAATGTATTCAACACAGCACAACTAATAAAATCAAATTACAAGCTATCAGAGATATGTATCTCTAGGCAAAACTAACAACATAAACAACAACAAATACAGAAAGACCAGATCATTTCCTTTTCTAAGGCCTCTTTCATAAGGTTTTCTGAGGTCGCTGAAGTCATTGCTGTCCCCTTTGGCCTTTGGCTAAGTAGCTGCATATTTAGACAATCTTTCCCCAAATAAGACTGCAATTTTTAGAGCTTGCAAATGAATCTGTTTGTGGTTGGTAGGTATTTCACTAATGGGAGGCAAAACCCACCACACCCATTTCCCCTTCAGTCTGCTCCAATTCTTTTCTTCTCCTCCCATCCCCACGGCAACCACACTGACTTCCTGCTTCCTCCCAGGCCTTCAAGCCACAAAGCGCCCTAAAAATAAAATCGCTGGACTTTTCCTGAGCACAGTTTGTGTCACCATTGTCCGTCCATCAGCTGTTTATTCGTTCAGGACCATTTAGAAAGTCAAGTCAGTGGGTCAGAGCACACAGAGAGCTAAGAAGAATAGACAAACAGATCAAACAGAGGGGCTCTGCCAAGTAGGATGAAGAAATCCTAGTCATATGCTAAACATCACAGGAGTATATTTTCTAATGACAACATTAGCGCAATATCTGTGTGTTCTCCAAACTGTAGAACAAGATGAAACTATCCTGTGACTGTTTTCTTTGATTCAGTCCCTGGTGAGACTTGCAAATGAACCTGAGAGGATTGCTAGAACTGAAGGTAAACTTAGGACAGGTTTTGAATTTCCTCAGCCTGAACTTGTTATAAATGATATTCAGGAAAGGAAATGCATCTGAAGTAAAGCTTAATTAAGGAATGCGACACTGGGGACTGGTTTTAATTTAACATGTCTCAATGGTTTTGCCTTCTTCTTTGATGAAGATTACCACTTAATTCTTGATGGTTCTTGTGAATACCAGCTGTGAAAATCAAACACAAGACCCATGCAGGGAGGAAAAAAGTTACCCTCTAATCTACCTTTGGTTCAAGCAAATCTCTGTTAATTTTGTTGATGAAAAGCATAATTTGTCCAGGACGAGACATAATAAAAACTCTTGCGGAGTGAGTAGAATGTGTTTGTCCGAGAGTAATTCAATTTCAGCGCAATGAGATGCTTTTAGAATAATAAGAAAAAACATAAAAGTCAAGATGGATGAAATGAACAACTGTTTTGCAAAGTGCTTGGAGTAATCATGACTGCCACAGACTGGAAAAGACATCAGGAAGCAGGCCCTCCTGAAATTTTTGCAAAGCCAAGCATGCTAACAGCAGCATGCTAACGTGGTACCAGGGAGATTGTAGAGTCTTGTGATCGGAAGATTGTAGGTTTGATTTCAGCTTCCTCCTGTCACATGTTGATGTACCCTTTTGTATAAATGTGAGTGCTAATGGGTGAATGTGCTTTTAGTACCGAAGTCAAAATGATCGGAAAAGTACTGTATAAGTTCAGTCAGTTTAACATGCTAGTGTTAGCATGCTTAGATGTAAACCACAGTTCCAACAGCAAAACTGACATGTCATACAATCCATTTTCTGTCCAGACAATGGAATATAGCACTATGTGTGTAAATGCGTTTAATGAAAGTGCTAATAAATAGTTTCTAGCTGCAACTTCTACTACATCTTACAGATTTACTACTGCTCAAGACTGTTTGACATCCTCTACCTCGCCGAGCTGGGATTGGGAAAGAAATCCTAACTGGGGATTTTACATTAACTGTATTTCTGACCAGTTAATGAAAAATGATGAATAATGAATAGGGAAAAAAATATGCACAATTCCTAAGGAAAAAGAAAAACAAGAGGCCAAAACTAGAATTGCCAGACCAGACCTTAAATGAAACTGGAAATCAGTATTGGCCAAGAAGAAGTGACATGTATCTCTATCACTGTCTCACATTTTTGGGTAAATATCTGTCCATCTAGATTGTTTAATACACAAAACCTTTATAAATATACACATTTTTCACTTGGATTAAAAAATCCAGCTAGTATCGGAAGAACAGCAATTTTCCACAGTTTCATATTCATTGCACACAGATGTCAAAGTTATTAATATTCTCATTTCACAAGAAAATATTCTACTTTCCCTGCATTTGAAACTATGTCTGCAGATATGATGAAAATAAAAGACATGATTGCATGTTTTATTTCTCAGCCCTTAAAAAGCCTCTTCATTGAGTCATCTTTGCTCCTTTCCTTCTGCAACAAAACATAATAACAAAGCAACAAGAAATCAACTTTTAGTACAAAAGATAAAGCTATAGCCTCCCCAAATCTATTTATGATTCTCAGAATCAGTACCAGTGTGTTATAAAATAAAGCAAAACAGATAATTTGAAACCCCAGCTGTGGCACATGGGAAACACTCAAATGAACTGTGTAATGATTTGCTTGGTTGCCTGAATCAGTGCCACTTTACTCCCATTCTGCTGCGCTGGTTGTGAGTGTTCATGCTCACTATTGTCACTATTCATCAGAGCCCTGACTTTGCCACCTGCGGCCCTGAGGACTGGGAAGCAGGGGAGAGATCTGTCCTTTCGGATCCATCCTGAGGTTACTGTTCATGCCGTTCATCAAAAGAAAAATCGTCTGCGTGAAGATTTTTACAGGTGTGTAAAGTTAAATTTATTTCTGTAATTAACTTTTAAAAAAAAGTAATTATTGTCTTAATTTTCGTGATTTTAGCCCCAATTTCTTAGAAAATTAGAAGATAAATGTCAAAAAGATTTTCAATTAAAAAAATGTTGACTTACAATATACACTCATTACTTGGCTGAGGCTGCTTTTGCATGATATACTGCATCAAATCAGCATGACGTAACATATGGGGTGATCATTCGTTGTTTTAAAAGTGGTTTATGAATACATTTGGTATTGTATTGTTTTATGACACCAGCAGATGACGTGACTCCTCAAATCATTAGGACTGTGAAAACGTCTCTCTGGGAACCTGGTTCCTAAAATAAAATGCATCATTTATATTCAACTGAAAAGAGAATTTTGGGCCCCTGAGCAACATTCCAGTCATTTTTTCTTCTTAAGTAAGACAACTCCGATGTTGTCTGTGGTTTAGGAGTGGTTTAATATGAGGAATGTGACAGTTGGAGCCCACAATGTCTTTGTGTTAGCTTCAGTCCTTGTGAATATTCCTGAATGGGCTTTACTTTATACTGCAGTAATTATCTCTGCTGCCTGTATAACTTTTTTCCCCAAAAACGTTTTCCTTCCGCTCAACTTTCCATTGATGTACCTGGATGCAGAACTTGGTAAAGCGCGCCAATGCAATAATAATAGCTCTCTACTGAACAATTGTAAAGTAAGCAGTGACAAAGGAAGGCTATCACATAATATTTATGTTTTTGAATTGGTATTATGCAATATTCAAATTTTAAAATAAACTAAATGCAGGGTTTCTATTTTTATCATCAAAGTTAACATAAAAAAATAAAACATATCACTTTGAATGAATGAATTCTCACAATATCTTATATAGTTTGACTCCCAAACTAATATGACTACACACAGGCATGAATGATCACAAGAACAACAAAAAAAACATGCATACAAACACGCACACACACACACCAGGCTGCAGTAGGCAGGTGTTTTCACATGCCTGAAGGGGAGGAATAGGATGAGGCAAGGGAGGACAAGGTGAAGGAACACAGAGAAAAAAAAACAGTAGGGGAGAAAAACTGATCTGTAACGAGGAGAAAGAAGGAAAGGAATGAGTTCTTAGGTCAGAAAAAAAACACAAGGAGCCGCGCAAAGAATGGAGAATGAGGTAAAACTACAAAGACCTCGGATGGGTGGTTGCATAATCCGTGTCTACAGTGGAGAGTTTGCTCTTATGCCACATGTGGTGTAGCACAGTAGCAGGGAGGTCAGAGGGAGAAAGTTAGGCTAAATAATGTACACGAGAAGTGGCAGCTGCCAGAAAAATGCAGCCCATCGTACTCAGAGCCCTCCAGGATACATCCGAACTCTCAGGAAACTGAGAAGGCAGTTAGCTTCTGTCTCATTATTTTATGGCAGGATAAAGTGATCATGGTTAGAAGAGTGTGTTTGATTTAAATTACAAAATGCAGCTGGGGTAGTAAGTAAAATCAGACTCTCAGAGCACTTGATGATTCATTGTTAGCATGATAGTTCTGGACAGTGTTTTACAGTGAAAGCCACAAACTTTTCCCTTCTCTGAATGAAGAAGCTGCACAGACAAAAACATTTATAAAATACAAATACATGTGTAATACATGCATAATGTGTCATTCCTTTCACATATAAATACAATTAAGTGTCTTGTTAAAAATGAGAAAACATGTTTGGAATCATTTAAAATGATAAAATAACAAAAAACATACGTAATAGCTATGTTCATGGAAAAAAAAAAAAACTGTGAGGTAATCATTGAATGGGACCATCAGCTTTATGACATGTGAAAAAAATCTACACCAGATATTGACTGTCTGTTTTCTAGGGCTGTGCAATGAGTCCAAATTCAATTTCACTATTTATTTTGAGAAAATTAGTTGACAAAATCAATTATTATTGTAAAATTTTGGCTTCATTTTCAATTCTTCTTTTGTTTATTAAGTATAATAAAGGAATATTTAATGGGTAAAATTAAATGAAAAACTGAACAGGCCTTTAAACTAAAAACTAAAACTACTTCAACCATATGGCAGGAGATTGACATTAAATTGTCTATACCCTGCTTTCCTACTGCACAACAAATTATACTGCATAAAATGTCTACATGAGCAGATTATCTGACTAAATAGTCCACTAACATCAGCTTAGTTTGCAGAAAACGCATTATTCTCTGCAAACTAACTGAAAAGTTAGTTAGGGTACTGCAATTAGAGGACGCTTAAGTGGTAAAATTCTGTCAATGTTATCAATCAAATTGTTATCATTCTAATAACACTAATACTACTGCTACTAATAATAATAATAATAGTTTATTATTTTTCTTCCAACTTTGCAATATAAAGACTGTAAAGTAAGTTGGGAAAAAGTGTCAACAATTAAAAAAAAACGAGACAAAATTATCACTAAGACTGTCCTGTCAGACAGACTAACAGACTAACAGCATGTGACAGTATTTTGACTGAAGGCCCTGGAATGGATTAATCCTTGATAACCAACCATCTGGCCTAAAAATAAACAGTGAGTCACAAATAGTGGACAGTGTGAATCCTGTCGTAATCCATTAGAAATGGATTACGACCCAAAAGATACCGCTGCTGTTCAGCAGAAAGTGTTTATGTGTTAAAGAATCTCATTATAGGAATCACTGCCTGTTAGTGCAACCTTGTTATTACTCCTCCAACGTGCCAGCAGCACAGCATAGAAATGGAACGGTGCATACTCCGGCTCTGATGAGACATGAGCTGCACACACACAAGTCTGTGCATGATCTGACAGAATACAGTGTACAATAGGACGATGCTGTAAAACAGGATGGGCCAGAGAGCACGGCTCCTCCAGTACCAGAGAGAGTGTAACTCTCCTGAAAAGTCCAAATGGCTTTTGCAGTGAGCGGTGGAATCCGCCTTTATGCTTATGTAAGAGAAAGGCCCTGAGCCTTTCTCCTTTCCCTAACACGAATACAAACACACTCAGCATAAATGTGGTCACATAGCCATGTATACACCATCAACCCATTTCTTTGGGAAGAATCAGCCTGGGGAAGCTCTGATCCAACCATCCGCTTCAGACTCAGGCAGGGACACTGCTATTAATCAGAGCTCATCGTGTACTCCCAAACAGCGGCGCGCTGGCAGGTGAACAATGCTGAATGAACGCTGATGAAGGATTCTGGGTCGCCTCTGGGTTATCGCGCAAACTATGCATGTGTGCAGTTATTTTGGGCATGGATCTATTCCCAAGGCTTCTCCGAAATAAGGCCTTAGGTGAAATTACATGTACAGTGTGTTTGGCTACGATATCGTTAGCTGGTGCTACTCGCTACTAATCTAATAATAAAGATGTCAATGTAATGACTCATCTGTCCTGACAGATTTAATACTGAATTCTGGATAGCAGCATGTAAAGGGCGTACACGTGTGTTCGAAGAGGATGCATCATTCAAACTGAGTCACTCTGTATTTTAGCAATAAAAAGGCAAAAAAACTCACAACTTTAAGATTGCCTATCTATAAACGCAAACTGCAATGTATATGTTTGAGATTTCATGTACCTAACAGATAAGGGGAAAAATGTGAAGCAAAGGAAATCTAGAGGCAGTTTTTCTGCAAAAATGACCCAATTAACAATTGTTATGCCTCGTTAATATGGTGAGACGTTTATACCAGTTTTCTCCTTTGGAGAATCTTAAGAATGCCCTGATTATCAGGATGGCTCGTAAGGTCATTTTAAGAGTTATTCCTGTTGTGTTTGGTGTGTTAAGAGTGATCTGGTCCACTTGGAAGGACATCAGGACTGTTCTGACCTAAAATCTGGGATTTTCAACATGTTGGATTGTCTTGACCCGATATCGCAGCGTGTGCGATGTTCCCTAAGGATAAATGAGCACGCAGCCTGTTGAACCCGACCTGCAGCCAATCAGAAAGCAAGGTGATGGAAACACAGGGGGATTCTAAACAAAGAAGACAAAACAATGGCCATGGTGCACTATAAAGTCTGATGGACATCAAAGACATCTTCTTCTATTGTTTTTTTTTCTGTTAGTCCGTAATCTATTGCCATTGCTACTTTTCAGTCCGCCATGTTTGTTAATCTCACGTTTGGTCTCAGGAGGTTTAGCGAGATTTCCTGTCTCACATCTGAATGTTTGTGTGTGATGTTTTGCTCTTTCCATGTGGCTCAACTCCACACACATCACACCAAACATGTTACAGGTACAATTTTTTATCGTCACGTGTTGTGTCTCTCAAGCTTTGAAAATCAGCCGACAATTTAAAAATTTTGCCGTGTGAACCAGGCATTGGCTTTCCATCACGTATTTCTTTTCTGGTCTCATTTGTTGTCTCCTAGAGAATCTGTATTTCTGCTTAGATTAAGTCACACACAGGTCACTAATAATGTAAATTAGATATTATTTAGGGGTATCAAAGTAAAAACGGCTGGATATAAATGCACTTAACACTTTTCAGATTCGTATTTGTAAACATTTTGAAAACAATGTGTAATCTTCCTTTCTCTTCTCTGTTATTTTTATCGGTGCTTCACATAATCCTAAAATAAAATTTAGTTCTTTGTGTGTATAAAGCAACAAAATGTGAAAAAGTGTTTAAATAATTTGTATTAGCTCATTTTTGGTGCTGCTGCTCCTCACAAGGATAGAAAGAAGAGCAAGAATAAGTCCTTCAACTCAACTTTGCTCCTTTTCATCCATGCCTTGCTGTTTGGCCAACTAGCTCCTGCCTGCTGACTCATGTATTCATAGTAACTGGATACCATTGCATAATATGATTAATACTGCAACTTAATCATATACAATTTCTGTTGAAAGTCCTAATCTGCATGAAATCCCTAATAAGACAACTCCCCTCCTTCTGGACAAGTTGACAGCAGAGCTTCGGGCGCATCATGCAGACCTCTTATCTGCACAGGAATTAAACACTGCCACTGCCCACATTTTTATTTGTTATTTTTTTTAATTCAAAGTGTAGAATGGGACGGGACAGAAGTGGAGACGAGGGGTGGGTGTGGGGGGGTGAGGAAACCATGATGAAAGTGTAACACCAGAGCAGAAATGGAGAGGAGAGAAGTAAGGAAAGGAGGAGAGCAGAACTGGGGGAGAAATCCATTTAAACGAAAGGGAGAAAAGAGACGTCAGCATTAGTAGCTAATCCACTGCAGTGAGAATGCTTTCTCTCTGCCTGCGGCCTCACAGCTTCAGTCGTCATCATAACAGGAAGACTGTAACATACACTTAACTGTATTCCAAACAGCACATCCAAGCAAGACAGCCCTGTGAGAGAAAACCATTTGCCTGCAGGGAAGCCAAGATATCTTGCAGCCCCATTTTTTTTTGTTCACTGTTGATGTTTCTTATTAGTATTTCATGAGCGACTTCCGGATTTGTTCCATAAAAATAACAGTATCTCATTTGAATCTCAGTCTCTCGCCATTCAAGCTCGAATTCTTCAGCGTTACATGTCCGTGTTCGCAGCCCCCAGGGGAGGGCCGTGACAAAGGGAGCATCTCTCTTCCCTTCTCTCCCACCCCTTTTTCTCTCTTTTCACCCACACACTTTCTCTATTTAGCTCATGCTTAAAAAGGATGCCTAAAGATAGAAGCAAAGAAGCTGAACGGGAGCCAGCCGAATGTCATAGCAACAACGTGCCGCGGTTCACAAATACAATTTAGATCAGGAAGAAGAAGAAGACGAAGAAGGGAAATAAAAAGTTATAATCAAAGTCAAAACGCAGCTTTCTCGTTTCCTCAAGGACGAAGCTTACTCGATTTCAATCCAGAGACGAGGCAGCCGTGAAAAGCTGACAGTGGGGGCTCATAATCTGCCACTTCAACAGACTGCATCACTGTAGTGACAATGAGCTGCCTATGTTACTTAATTTACTATCTGCAGTCGTCTATGGATGCAAATCACGAATTGTTTCAATGTAAAGAAAACATTATCCAGATGCTTTCATGATATTGCACATATTATGCATTTCCTTACATCGCAGCACGCAGATGTACATTTGACAGAAACATAGCTGTTAGCACATTGAGAAAAACTCATTGGAAGCAGAGACGTGGCTTTTTGTGATTAAACAACAGAATCAATATGGGATCTATGCATTCAAGGTTTCACAGACAGACAACCCGGGCTCAGCTGGAGAACTGTTCCCCGCACCGTCATGGATATTTTAGAAAATCTTTGGCTCTCCTTCCCCTGGAGTTCCCAAGAGGCCACTTGCACATCAAAGGATCGGCGCTGAAAGGCCCAGATTTGCTTCCTGTGTAGCATTACATCTACTGCAGCTAAATTTTACACAGCTGACAAAGATGTAGCCTTTTAGATACACTGCTTTACAAAATATTGACATCCTGTGATCTTTTTTCACCTTTTGTCATATTAAAATTACAAAATTTAATCTAATTTATTGGGATTTTATGTGGTAGGACCAAACAAAGCAAAGTAAAGTGGGATATGATTAAAAATGAAAATAAGTAAGTTATTAATAAAAACCTTAAAAGTGAGGCACACATTTGTTTTTCTGCCCTGTTTTTTTTTTTCTGATACCCCTAAATATACTTTAGAAAATACATAAAAATATGGCAGAAGATGCCCTGATCAGATGAAACCAAAGAATGAACATTCAGTCCTCCATACCAAACACTGGCAGTAATACTGAACATCCCCCTGAACACCATTGAAAACATGGTGGTGGCAGCATCATCCTGTGTGCATACTTTTCTTCAGCAGGTACACTAAAGCTGATCTGAGGTAATAGAAGTCACTCCTTGAAGAAAACCATTTTGGAGGCTCCAAAATATAGGACAACAACCCTAAATATACCCACAGCTACAAGGGAATAGGTTAGATCAAAGCATAGTTATGTGTTGGAATGGTCCAGTCAAAGTCCAGACCGGAATTTAACTAATTTTCCTCCAATCCTAGTGAGGCTGAAATATTCTGGAAAGACAAATGGGTAAGAAGAGTCATAGAGAGGTAATAGCAATAAAAGATGGTTCTACTATTGACTCTGGAGGGATGAATACAAATGCAGGAGAACTTTACAAATCTTTATTTGGAAAAACGTTGAAAACCACGTATCCTTATCTCTCCACCTCAATATTATACCCTACTTTGTGTTAGTAAGTCACAAAAATCCTAACAAAATGCCTCTGGATGTAACGTAACAAAATGTGGACAAGTTCAAGAGGTGTCAATACTTTTGCAAAGCACTGTGTTGGCTACTATGTGAAAACATTATTAATACATCAGCCAATTTTCATTCAGATTTCACCAGAAAAGTGACGTAACTCCTTCAGAGTGCAGCATGACATTCCTCCACATCTGCACCTTTTAGACGAATCATTTCCCTCATCATCTGATTAAACACCCACTAAAGCCATTTTAGCACTTGCTTATTTTCTCTGAAACAACCTCATTGTGCTATGCTTGCATAAGCCAGGCCTCGGTATCATAAACCTCCTGGCAGAAATACAGACTAAATAAAGCTGCAGCACGCTGCAAGGTGATTTGAGGGGTGTGTCTGACTCACTATGTTGACCTGCAATGGTTCTGACCCGGGTCTCAACAGCCTCTTCCTCCTGCAGCTGGTAGAGCCTCCAGACCTCAGGCGCACTGACGAGGACGACTGGCCCATGTCCACTGGGGTGGGAAGCGCACAGAAAAACGGGTCAAGAATTAAGAAAGTGTGCATAAATCTGCAAATTCATTGCTAGCAAGAATATGTGATATTACCTGAAGTAGGCAGGAGCAAAGCCAAGGCAGTGAGAGTGCTGGGGGGAAGAGGCAGCGAGCGACACCGCTGCAGAGATGCCCTTTGCGGGGGCTCTAGTGGCGACACTCCCGGAGGGCGAGACAAAGCCTAGAGGGTACTGGGGTAGTTAGGACATATATTCCACATAACGCGACTGCAAATCACACACTGTTCTACCCTTCACCTTAAAAGAAACCTTCCTCTCTGCGTTGTCCCCCTTTTTTTCCCCTTCTTTCCTTTCTTTTTTTTTTTGCTGTGAATATAAGTATTCCACATCCCAGCAACTCTATTCTGGTGCACTGGCCTCCATGCGTGCTCCGCAGCAAACCAAGAGAGACTATACATCATGCCGACCAAGGCGTTCTCTCAGGTTAAAATGAAGTGACTCCGGGTTAGGCCAATGAGAGGTAAAGCTTATGGGAGCGATGAGGCAGAAAATTGGCCACTGAGAAAGACTGAAAATGAAGGATGGATACAGAGAAGCCAAAAAAGACAGCAGAAGAAGAAGGGGAAAAAATGGAATTGGTGAGAGGGAGGCAAAGAAAAAGAGAGGGAAAATGCAGTGTTCAGAAATGCAGGCCTCTGTAAATGAGGCAGAGCATGCAGGCATTGTTGCAACTAACAGTGAGCAGCATATAAATACTCGGTTACTACTGGACTGCCCTTCAAAGCCTGGAGAGTGTGCTTGATTCATTACGGACATGCTCTATATTTATCAGTGAGTTGGTGGAGCCCACTAGTGAGTCTTGGCCATCCTACTTTTAGCTTGATATATTCTCACATCTGCATATTATAGACTCTGAAAATGCATACTTTAAGGTGGTATCTGATTTATTTTTTTATTTTAGAAACAATCGAGCTTCTTAACATCTTACTCTGTGAGGCAGCTCCGTCGACTGGGTCTCTCTAGTAACACTGCTCTCTATGACAGAACAAGGCCTGGAGCGCGCAGCCGTCCGTCTCTGCCCTGGGGAGTGCAGCATAGTGGCAGCGGGCCTGCGTCTCAGCCGGGGCAGGGAGCCCACCTCGCTATAATGCATGTAGATCTCGCGTTCCGGGTTGGACCTCCACAGGTCTAGCACCGCCGAGGCCGGACGGGGACGGTGGAGCAACCGCCTGTGAGGCACAGAGGTCTTCTCTGTGCAAGACTGGGCCGGGGCTGGTCCGGGCTGCCTCATACTGCAGCCTGTCTTGCTGGCAATCTGCTCACACAGCTGGGATTGGCAGAGATACTCAGTTGCTTGGCCCACATACAAGCCCAACAATGCATTTCTTGTGCAGGGAATAAGGAAAGTACGTCGGCAGTTTTGACAAGCTACGCTTCATATTTCTGTGCAAAAATAAATTCCATCAGTCGACACTTCGTGTTTCTACTTGCAATGCACGTGTGGGTAACCAGGTAAGAAAAACCACTGAGTTTAAGAGACAAACTAACACTTTTTCTTTTTTTTCTTACCATGAGGTAATTATTAAGAACGGTTGTAAATAATGCATATATTCATTTCATTACTTAATCATGATGAAAAGTCTAAACAAAACTATTTTTACAGTCTAGTTTTCAGCCCTCATACTAGATTTGGAAACATGTTTTGACACATCACTAAATCAAGACGTTCCATCATACCACAGGGGGGTTTTCTAAGTTCTGGTCTTGTCTGCTGCAGCTGTTAGCTGCACATCAGATATGAATAAATAAAGAACTCTTCATTCTGCATGAAGACTTTCTGCAGGTATGCATGTACTTCAAATAAATAATTATTTCCAGATATTTTTGATGGGGAATGCATGATGGAACAATAGTGCTATGCCAAGCAAGAACTTATACCCCTTAAGCTTCAATTAGTATCCACTTCGACAATCAATATTTAAGTAATTTTCTACAATCTCATAGTCTAATGAAACTACTGATAAAATTTGGGTATCTGTGCTCACCTGAAAAGGCAAGGTTTTGATTTATTATTATTTCTTTTGAGAACAAATGCATGGCTAATAGTTGTGTTGCTAACAGATTTGCTCACGTATCCATAGTTACCATGGGCCTTTCGGCTACTTCATTAATACTCTAATTTTTGGGTCTGTTAGTTTCGGTGGCTAGCCAGATGATGGCTCAAACAGCACAGGTTGCTTGAAGCTTGGGAATTTGTTTTATAACCTATCTCTGCTTTAAACTTATGACGCTGTTTGTTCACTCAAGTTCTCTAAGAAATCCCAAAAGTCTTTACAGGAAAGCTATGTTTATTTTCAGATTATATCACACAGAGATTAACTCTACATGCTAGTTGGGTGAATTTACAAGGTAATGGCTCCACTGGATTTTATCCAAGACTGTCAAACTAAAGAGGTGTAAATGTAAAACAATTTAAAAACCATTTGTAATTATCCTTCTGCTTAGCAACAATGCTTTACTTTGTGTATAAAATCTTAAAAAGCCTTATAAGGGGGCACAAAAACTATTACAAGACACTGTGTGTAGGCTTCTGTACTCCAAATTAAATAACTTACCCAATGATATTAATTTGTCCTTTTAAGCAGTAGTGGTTTAGAAATTGAATTTTGAAACACAAATGGCTTAAGGACATAATTAAAAAATAAAGGAACTCAGTTGAACTTTCATGTATAGATCTGATTCTCACCTAGATGTAAACACAGGACCTTGCTAAACGGTTGTGGGACACAAGATTAGCACTTTTCCCTAAACAAATGCTCCTAAAGCCCTTGCCTCTGCATAATAAACCCCTATGAAAGGGTGCTGAGTATTGAGATGTCATATCTCGTTTAGTCAGAAACTAACGTGCCCTGACTCGTTGGGATGACTAGGAGGGAGATGACTAATTCTGAGCAGGGGAGGTCGCCGTCAAGAGGCGCTGGCGTCACGGACCTCTGGGGCCGCTGCAGCCCGACACTGCAGGCTCGATGGGAGACGCAAGCTTTTCTTTCAGGCTACAAAAAGCTGGCCAAACGGGGAAGGACAAACTTTTGTAACATGCTGCTGTGGGGTTTTTTTATATTTACTGTAACCTCTTTTCTCCAACAGATGGGGCAAAAGGACAACATCAGGCCTGCTGTCTCATACCTATCTATTCAGCCACTCCAGACTGTATCATAAAGATCTATGTAGCAGCTCTGATGCCCTTTAAATTCCTGGTTGCCGGTGACTTGTTTTAATAAGCAGAAGAATGACCAAGGTTAAGGCAGTTACATAAATGAACTTTTTACCATTTGTGCAGTAATTACATGACACATGCCTCTGGGAAAGTTAATGAAGTGAAAAATGCCTGCAATGAAATGTGGTTATGGAAAAAAAAATACAACATATTACACACGGATATGGTATTCTCTTAAAGAAATAGAGATACAACAACAGCTTAACAAAACAAATAACTTCTCTGACAAATTTATTATTAGCACTTCTCAGGTTTTTGTTCCTTACCTTAAAAATTTCTTCAGTAGAATCTGAGGCTGCTACGCTATTGGTTGTGCTTTCTTTATCACCTTGTTGTGATTGGACATTCACTTCCTGTACTTGGTGGGAGTCAAGCGGAGTATCCCTGGAATCCTGCTCATTTCCTTTCTGTCCCCCTACCTTTTCCTCTTGACACTGGCAGTTCAACTGAACCCTCTCAGCATCAGCTTCAGCCTCCACGCTTGAACTTGAATCCTGAATATGATTCTCTACAATCGCCGTGGATTTGTGATTTGTCACGTTGTCCTGGTTCTGAAAGCCATTAACAGCTTGAGATCCTGAAGAAGCTCTAAAGGCTTTTAAGGCAGCTTTGGGGGATTGTCCACCGGTTATGGTCGCTGGTGTTTCACCGTCAAAGCCACTGGGATTTGAGGGTTGAGCAGCGAGCGGCGACAGTTCTGTTGGTTGGGGTTTTAAAGATCCTTCATTGTGGCGTGTGAGAGAAACACTGTGAATGTTGTCCACTGAGCGCTGTGGGGCCCGCGGGGAGGTCATTGGCGTCCTCTCTCCCTCCGAAGGAGAGAAGGACCGTGAAGTTGTCCGCCATTTTCTGGCAGATTCTGCTACACTATTAAAAAACTTAAAGAGACCACCAAAGTGTCCCTTTGTGTCCGATTGTTTCGGGGGCGGTGGCTGAAAGTCTCTGACACTCTCAAAGTCTACAGATCCAAAATCTGAATCCATGGTTTTGTCCAACGAGGGGAGCTCAGAGTCAAAGCTTCTCTCTGAGTACACAGGATTACTTTTCCCCAAGAGGGAAATCCTCCTCAGATAACTCCACACATCTTTGTGCCTCCTCCCTCCACTATGATGGGTTCTGGGGCTACTCCTAACACTGGGCTCCTCACACTCTGCGCTGACTTTGTTGCAGCTGTTTGAGTTGCTATTGTTTCTCTTAGTGTATGAAATTCTTTCAGAAGGTTTACAGCCATTCTGGACAACAGTCTCTCCTGTAACAGTGGGCTGGAGGCCATCTATTGGTGCAGATAGGTCCAGGTCTTCAAACGAGCAGTCGAAGTCCACCGAGTAGCCGGCATACGAATGCCTCTTCCCTCTATTTCGAAGGGTGCTCTTGCTGGTCTGCTGTGGAGTGCCGATGTCACGGCAGAAAGACTCCTCGTCCACCAAGGAGCTGGTGAATTTGGCAGTGGACAACTTCCCTGTTTTTCCTCTGAAAACTGAGGGGGATTTTAGCTTCTTAAAAGACCGAACTTTGTCTGCAAACGAGAGTTTAGGGATGGAAGCCTCTCCGGGGAGGATCATGGAGTGGGGTCTCCTTTCCAGCTCAGGGACGGCTCTCTTTCGGTTTAAGATGCGCCAGATGCCCCCCGTGGCACGGGCCCTCCGGTTGACCTCCTGTCTGTCCTTGACAGGGGTCTGAGAGGAGGCAGCTTGGCTCTCTTTTTGCACCTCCACGGGCCCCGGCCCCGTCTCCTGAATACAAACACTGCCTGTCTCATTCTCCACATCCAGAGAAACATTGAACACTCGGTTGACAAACCCATTAGGGTTGCTGCTCTCTGAGGCAGGGCTGTCTGTCTGCTCCATCCTCTCTCATTCTACAGTGTCAGCTATCAGCTCCGGTGAACATCATGTTTAGGTCCACGCTCTCTGTTTCTTTTTTTCAAACACCTGAAGGAGCAAAAACACATTCTTATTCAGCAAACTGACGTTAAACTGACAACACTGTCATTTCATATATGCTCCTTCAATTCTAACTTACACCGAGAAACCCGGAAATGCATGCAATGAATGCCAAAGATGTTACAGAAAATATAGGGGAATAAAACCAGTCTGACAGCTGTGTTTCACCCAGGGTCAAATTTTCAGCAATACCTGATATGAATATTATCACAGTGAGAGAGTTAGACTGTGATTCTCAAACACGGACTTCTGTTCCTCAAGTCAGCAGCAGCTCCACCCCCCCCTTCCCATCATATTTGGTACCAATTATCCAAAGTAATTATTTGAGACACAGTCCCCCGTCCCCTGTTTAACCGGGAGGCTGCGTTGCCATGGAAACACTCACTACAGGGATGTCTGGTTATTTCAGACCTGCTTCTGCTGTGACATCATCACACCACTTAGATAAGCTTATTTTGGGGATGATGATGATGCTTTCTACCCGACCACAGGGTAATTACCCGTTTGGTAATCCCTGTGATGTATAGGGGGGCATCTTGCATAATCGAGGCCTTCGGCAGACGTTGCTTTTGTTGCGAGACTTCTGAAGCAAGGATGAGTTTCAAAGTTCTGGCCTTTTAATCGGATATCACAATTCACATTTAACGTGGTTGGTTTTTTTTTTACTGGTAACATTTTTTTAATCAATACAAAGTTTTCTACAAATGCAAATTCTGCGATCATAGAGATAGGAATGGAAACATCTGAACATATATTAGTTTGATTCAAAATCTTATTTTTCACATTTGGTCAAGTTAAAACCACAAGCTTCAGTTTTCTTTATAGGAATTTTACATGTATTTGTATTCAGATCCCTCCTGAGTCTATACTTAGAACTAAACCTTTTGGAGTATTTGATACCAGCTTTGTTTTATCCTCAAGAAAAATAATTCTGCTCATTCTTCTTTGCAATACAAATCAAGCAGAATCAGTCTTCAGAGCATCAACAAATAGCTATTTCAAGCCTTCCCATTTGGATTTAGGACTGAGCTTTTACTGGGCCACTCTAACATACAACGCCGCTTTGAGTTTTGCTATTATAATGCAGCTTTGTTTTCTTGCTGAAAGGCAAATATCCACCCTGATCTTAAGTTGTTTTCTTCCAGGATTGTCCTGTATTTAGCTCCAGATTCCCCATCCCTGTGGATGATGGGCTTCCTGACTGCTTCTCTGATTAATGCCTCCATAGGTGGACTACCATATCTGGGTTACTTTGCAAGTGTACCATACGCTTGCCCTTTTTGGAAGATGGATTAAGCAGTGCTCCATGGCATATTGTTTTCTAGCCTGAGCCCTGCTTTACACAACTCCACAACTCTGCAAACCCTGTCCTGCCAGCTGTGTTCCTTGGTCTTCATGCTGATTATTGTTCACAAATGTTCTTTATAACACGTCTTCACAGGCCTTCAGGAATGAAACTGAGATTAAATTAAAGCAATTTGACTCTGCTTAACAATTAGGTGTCTTCTGAAGGCAATTAGCTGTGCTTTAATTTAATTAGGAATATCAATGAAAGGTGGGCGGAATAAAACTGATTGAATATGTATTGTTTAAGAATATATAAACGTATTCTTTTTTTATTAGTGCTACTTTGAGTTGGTCTAGCAAATAAAACACTAATTAAACACAATGGTTTAAGGGTTACCACTGCTTTTCAAAGGCACTCTAATATATAGATACTTGACAACATTATAAAAAAATACTGAAATTCAATAATCGGTTTGGTTTTGGGGTGCCACCCCAAGACTGTCTCTAACACCGGTTGTTTCTAAGATTTGAAGAAAAGAAAAACATTAAAAGAAAGACTCTCTAAAGAGAGGCAGCTTTTTACTTATTGTGTATCTGTATCATAAGCTATAGAACAAAGGAAATAAAGTTATACAAAAGCTTTCTTAGTCTATACTATCAAAAGATTTAGGGATAACTAAGATTTTTTTCATGTACATGTAGCTACTTCAGAAAAATGTAAGCAAAGAAACTCTCATAGCAATGCCGAGAAGCAAACCCAATCAAATACATAAGAAGATCTAAAGTCCTCACAAGATCTACAGAGCTCACCGCATGGTGGAAGCCATTCACAGGCAACATTTAGACAATGCACAACCTAAAACATGTCAGAAAACAAGAGCAGTTTCAGAGCACTGCCCTTTTTGGGTGATGAATCAAAAGGTCAACCTGAAAATGTCCTGGATGATTTGAAGAATCCAAACATGACATGGGTGATATTGCTTCAAAAAGTATGTTTTTAAAGTCCAGGCAGTGGGATACCCTTTACTTCACTCGATGAAGACAAAAGCTGAGGGCATAAAAATTCCCACAAACAAACTGCTGCTGGAACAGGAAGGGCTTGGCAACGCATCACAAAGGAGGAAAGCCATTCTTTTGATGATGTTTGTGGGCTTCAGACTTATGCCAGTCACGGCCTGCATGGGTTCTGCACAACACATTACAACGGACAACTTATATTTGGTTAATCTGTTAAAGTCACGTTTCACGAGAAATGTGTGACTATTCAAACTGTACGTGTAAAAACCTTTCAACTGGTTGTGGTTACTTGCTGGTGATTTTGAGAGTGCTTGAAAATTGTCACGGCTAAAGGGTCCATGCAGTTTAAAAATATAAAAAAAACATAGCTTGTTGTAAAGCCACAATGTAAATCTTGCAAAACTGTGCAAAACTTTTCAGAATGCAGTTGTCTTAAAATGGTAAGATGTCCACTTTGTTCTTGGGTCAGCTTTGATTAGCTGCTAGAAACTAAAAAGTTTGAACAAAAAAAAAAATATTGGCAATATCTTCTGTTTCAAGAGCAAAGAAAGGCCCTGTTTTTAATAAATATGGGCAATTCCTTTAATGAATCCATTGTTGGCTCAAGCGGAGGGGAGTGCCTATCACAATAAAGACCCAGCATGGACAGAAAGAAGCAGATGTATGTTTGCTGAGGTGGCTGGTGGACAAATAGTTTGAATGGAATGAGTTCCCACAATTAAATTTGGACAGGCTCTGTTACAACTACTTTCAATCGGTTTTTAAACTAAACACTTAATTTATTTAAACCTAAACATATTATCGCAGCTACTACTCATAAACTTTATTTAAAATTATACTGTAATATCCCATTATTAATGTGTAGTACAGTTATTAGAGCCTATGGCTACAAAGTGCTCACAGCCTGTCTTTTCCTGTCACTGTTATAAAGTTGTTGCGTAGCTACTTCGTTTTAACTAAACAAGAAGGATACAGTTAGTGTATTTTTGGGCGTTAATTTCTGCTCTTATTTCACAGAAATATTAAACACTCTCACTGACGCAATTTACCTCCTTCAGTTGGACCCAAACACTGACACCGTCCCGTTTCTACCGAGGACAGTTTCACAACTAACAAACATTAATAAACCAAAACCCCCGGGGGAAGCGCGTTGGCTTTAGCTAACCTAAACTCAAACATGAAGTTCCAGCTGTGGACTCACCCCGCAGCGCAGCTCCGCCGTGTTCAACAGGGCATCTCCGCTGCTGTCCCGTAACGTCGCCTGAACAGTGGCTGAACTCAGGCACTGCCTTAACTTTCAGTCCGCCTGTTCAAAAAAAGAAAAAGAAAAAAAAAGGCGGATGTATTATTGTGGATAGCTGCTCCCTTTATTTCTCACATGCGTTTGGTTTGTAGGGCTGTAAAACTTCGTCAGCTTTCATCAGAGCTGAAGAAACTCCCCGAGTTTAGACGGAGCGCGTGAACTCTTGCCCCGTAAAGCTCCTGCAGATGCCGACAACTCTGATTTGTGATAAAGCTCTCACGCAAACACACACGCAGACACACACTCTCTTTCTCTCTCTTTGTCTCTCTCTCGCTCCCACACACACATATACACCCCGCCACCCCCAGCGATTCTGCGAAAATGGCATTAACCCTAACCCTATCAGCCAGGGCCGGCCCAAAGTTGAACAAGGCCCTAAGCAGAATTTGGTCCCCTGTCCTCCTAAATCCCTCATCACTTCTGCTACCTTGCATTTAAGCACATCACATACCTTGTATTTTTTTCCCCCCATGCTTATGTTTTTATTTTTGTATTCTACATTTAACACAGTTTGCTTTATAATTAACAAGAGAGACAGGAATATTTATTCAAAATTCATTTTTGAATGTGCTCATTTTAATTATTATTTATTATTTATTTATTTATTTTTATAGCAGGATTGTTTGTTAAATCAATCAAACTTGCTCCAGATCACCAGTAAAAAAAACAGGCCACAAGTCATGGCCTGTTTTTCTATTTATTTTCAACATATTACGTAGGTGAATTACACTTTACCAAAGATTAGCTTCTGCATGCACATGGCTCTAGTGACCTAACTTAAAGCAACTCAAGTTATATCAGTAGTTGTGAAAGTAAAAAAAAAAATTCAATTCACACTCTAGCAGCAAAAATGATCAATTGCATTATAGGCGATGACTATTCTATTCATTTATTGTTTGTTATTTTCTGTTTGTTTTGTTTATTTATGGTGTAAATTTCAAGTTGTGGTTTTCCTAGTTGGTATCTTTGGCCAGCAGGGGGCTCTAAACAGTTGCAAAGCTTTCGTATATCTTAGACCAGCTCTGAGTTCAGTTTAAGAAAAAAGAAATGTCTTGCTTAGAAAATGTAAACATTGCTCCTTGTGCTCCTCGTACATACTTGAAGTTTAAATTAGCTTTTAACCCTGTATTTATCCTTTTATCTCCTTGAAAATAAAATCCCCCATCCATTTAATGCTGCTTTGGAAGCACACAATTTTTGAGTGCTGCTTTAAGTTTTGTTCACAGCTTTATTAAAAAAAAAAAAAAAAAAGAAAGAAAGAAAAGAAAAGCGCTTATATTTTCTGAAGCGACAGTGAAAACACGTCATTGACTGAACTCTGGTCTCACTAGCTGATATTCCTTTGGGATTTTCTCTGAATGTGAAAATCCTTCTATTGAAATGGTACAATGGGGAGAGGGAGCTCTGGGAGGGAGGGAGCAGGGGGACAACTGAAGGAATTCTGAAAACTAAACAGCTCCAGCGCTCCATCGCCCTGAAAGAGGAGATGGTGGAAGAGGTGGCCTAAATTTAAACATTTCCTCTTTGTCCTGTTTTGGGCCCATTGTCATCGCATGGCGTTCTCCCCTCCTGCACAGGAAGGAGTGGATCTGACATCAACGCTCTCGGCCTGACAATGCCAGGAAGTCTGTCTGACTGTATGTAAATATCTCCGGGTGTCCATGCTTCCCTTGCTTGCCCATGGAGAGGCTCCGCGCTCTTGCCTTGTCCCTTGGAGCAGCTATCACACAGTTACGAGTTCGCTGGTAGCTGTGGCAAGACGGTGATTTACACGCCACACTTCCCCGATAACTCACTCGCAAACCCTCGCTGCAAATTACAGCGACGATGACCTTTCTGAGATGGAGCATTTTAGTGTACGGTCTATAGTGGTCTGAGTGTATTCTTCAAACAGATAAAATGTTTTGCAGTTTCAGTTTTGTCTTGCTTGTGCTTATGTGGTCATTTTCTGTCATTGTTTAACTGTGACTCACTGTTTATTGCTCTCTGGTCTTAGATTCTTCCCTTGCTTCTTACACCCACATATGAAGTTACTGAGCGACTTCTTTAACCCAAATGCTTGGTTTATGCCATTGGCACTGAAGGTAAGCAGCTTTAAATAGGTTTTGCTCCATGGTCAATTTTATATTTAGTCCAAGCTAGTGCTAGCTATGCTCAACATACTCAATCAGTCAATCAAGTTTAATTTCAGCAACAAGGCATTTCAAAGTGCTTTACATTATGAAAACACAAAAATAAAAAGTCATAAAGTCATTGATGTTTATTTAAATGTAATCAAATTGTTCAATTAGAAAGCTATGAATAAGTAATAAAATATTTGAGCTACATTTAAACCAGCTTGTGTTTAGTGCAGCAGTAAGGGCAAGAGTCATTCTGAAGGTCTGACCATCCCATTTCAAAGCTGCTTTCAAAGCATCTACCGGGTAGATTTGGTCTTTCAAAGGATGCAGCTCTTGAACTTGGACACTCCTTAGTTGTTTAAATCTAGATTTAAAGAAAAAATAGAAATATTACAGGTTTTGAGTTTGGTTTGGATAATGAATGAATATCATTTAGTTAATAGTTGGGAATATGACGTGCGGTTGCATTTTGTTGGAGCAAGAGTTTAAATTTGTTCCCGGTTTTAGCTCAGCTTAGCTGTCGCTAATGCTAAAGATAAACATGCTAGCATGGTGAGCTTCTGAGGCAGTTTTAGCTAATTAAAAGCAGATTTTTTTTCGTGGTTATTAGGGAAATCGTTCAGATGTTACCTTGTTTAAATAGATTTTAAAAGCTGATCAATATGATTGCAGTCCAGCTCATGTTATTCTTTCAACAGTAAACAAAATAGATTAGCAGAATGTGATTAATAACTAAGAATCTAACAAACTTATTTGAGTAGATTAACTGTGGGTTTAAAAGTAGATTTAAAAATGTAACTACCTTATATCAGTTTGCTGTTACACTTAGATTATTTACATCAGAAATATTTAAAATCTGCGAACATAAAACATATATAAATTGTTCCACCAATTATACTGGTTACATTCTAGCAGTTTGTCTGATGAAATTGGATTATTTTACTAACCCAATTTGCATTGGTAAGATGACCTGATTTAGGCTGAGCAGTTTTTAAAGTGTATTCACTTCCTCTGAAGACCAAGCAGTCTTCATGTTGTCCTCCAGCCATTGCAGAAGACATCCTGGCTCCCTCAGGCCAAGTGTTCATCTCAACATTGCACTTTTAAGATATAGCTACATTGAATAACTACTTCTCAAACTAGCAAGCGTCTGAGAAACACAAAAGCTGTAGTGACCCACATCAAAGTCACTAATCGACAGAGAAAGACGCCAAGATCTGCGTGTCTGAGTCAACATGTTTTGTTGACGTACGGTGAGTGTACTCCACCTCCTATTTACTATGCGAGTGTCGAACATGTCGAACAGAGCTCTTTGAAATGATGTCATCGGCCTCTCAATTTCAGAACAATTGACCCCTTCCTCCTTTTCCTATGACACAGCCTGTACTCCGCAGGCCCAGTGGAGATTATCGGAGACAAACACTGGCCGAGTTAAGGCCCAGCTGTAATTATTTCACCAGTCTTTGTCAAAGCTGCTGAGTGAAAACAGGCTGCCGTGAAAAAGCCAGTCAGCCAGACAGGGAGGGAAGAGAAGAGAGCTATGGGATGGGAATGGGGGGAAGTGGTGGTGATGGTGGTGGGTTGGGGTGGGGAGCTCAGATATGTTATGATATCAAATGAAAGGCTTACTAAAGCCTGGGAACTGCATTCAGGAGCTGGGAAACTCATGTGAGGACAGCTGGGAGGTCAGCTTGAGTCTTGTTTTCAGTGCAGGTGTTTGGGAACAGTCAGGCTGAAACAGAGTGTGGAATTTTACCACATACGCTCGAGCTGGGAGGAACTCCTGATTCCCATCTTCCTCGCAGGGAACTGAAGAGAAGAAATGCTCCAAACATGAACACATCTCCACTTCTTATATTCTGTCACATTTAAGTGCGGACTTGCCCACTTCAAAAATAAAAAATTATCAAAGAAGTAGTCGGCTGTAGTAGCAGAAAAGACTTTAAGTTACCCTGACATTCCTGACATTCCCATTGGACTGACCTGCATACCTTCCTGTCTTGGCTGCACAGGGCAACGCGCTCCGCACACACACACACACACACACACCCCCACACACACATGCCCACACAAATCTGAACCCATCCTACTGGTTCACACTTTGACATCTGACTCTTTGATCCCAAGTCTCAATCAGTTTGGGTTAATCAATCAGTTTGAGTCTTTCAACCTATCCACCTAATGACAGCTAGAGCATGTTTTTCCGTAATAAAGGAATGCCTCCTAAACAAAACTTATCAACCAAACTTATCTGAGAGACGGCAGGAGGGAAGGACGAAAAGAAGGAGAGGGGAGAAGACAGAGAGAACGTGCCTCGTTCTGAGTGTGTGTGTGTGTTCGGCATTCGGCTGGGGATTTTCAGCTTTTATCAGAAGGAATCTAAAAACAGGAAGGCGGGTTCCAATAAACAAGACGAGCGGAAGACAACCACAGTTCTACTTCCTGTTTCAGAGCAAGGGAGGAAACAGCAGATTTTTGAGGAATTTAAATCAGAACACACCACATAAAACTACATTACTTGGAAAAATAAAATACTCATCCGTATCTATATGCCAAATATGACCAAACTTGGGGCGGGTAAAAAGTGGTTGCTTGTGTGGTCTATATAGCAGAGCTTTTCTCTTGTGGCCTTCAAAAAAAAAAACCCAAAAAAAAACCCAATGAGACAGATGTTTACTCCCCTCTCACCAACTCTGCATCCACAGGCAGATCCAAACTTGGCTGTCTTTGTGGGTGAGCATCACTAACAAAAAAAAATAATTAAAAAAATACAGCAGCCGGTCTCTGTAGCTTCTTCAGGAAGTTTATGAGTGGGTAACCCAGGGGACTTTGTGATAAAGGGTGGGACTTCAGTCAGGAGAAGAGATATTTAGCTGCTGAGAACAAAAGGAGATAAAACTTTTTTTTTTTTTGATCATCCTGTCGTCTTCTCGGTGGGACACAATGTCGGTTCTGACTGAGGGGGGATCTGAGGAGAGATAGGAGACAATTAGTTCTGTGATTGAAAGCAAACTTGTCTCCTGTTAGCTAATTTGTCTTTTGAAAAGCTTTTTTTTTTTTTAACAGAGCTGTCTGTTTTATCTGTTTGATGAATGTTGCCCTCTGACCGGATCGTTGTGTCTGTTTAGAGGTGCTTTAGCTAAAGAATTCAAGCGCCGAAGATATTTTTACCAGGGATGGATCGATAAGTAAATCCATCGGGTGAGACAGGATTTAGGGTTCAGTAGATTTTTCAGGTCCCAATTCCAAACTTTTCCAGATTCGCACTAGCTCAGTTCAGTTTTTATGAATATAATGTAAGAATAACATGATTATCAATGTAAAAGCTCCCTTTGAATTTACTGTGGAAAAAATGCGAAGAGCGTAAACTTCAACCTGAAGGAATAAACAAAGGAAAAAGGGAAGAGTGCAGAATTTAAAAAATAATAAGGAGTAATAATAACTAATTAACTGAATATAAAGCTACCAAAACTATGAAGAAATCACACTGACTCTTATGCGCAGTGTGCTCCATTTGGTTTTTATTGTCTCCCAGCTGGATGTAAAGGCCCTCATGCGACACTTTAGTCACTTGATCCAAAATGTTGATCAAATTAACTAAGCAGTCTTCACAAAATCCCTCAAGATTTAGTTATTTATCTGTTTTCACACTCAGGATCTCATGAATCTATTTAAGTAGATGTTTGATCCGACTGTGTTCAATTAAAATTTCACTTTTTTTTTTTTTTTTTCCATTTTTGTCTTTGAAGCAGATATACAAGTGAGTAAAGGGAGACATCTAGAGGAGGGAACTGAAACTGCAAGTAGTTACCTTCTTGATCAAGAAATGCACACTGCTTATTCAACTTTACATGCATATGACAAATAAATGTTTTCAAATTTATTTCAATTAAAATCGCTGTGATTTTACTGTCTAATACATATATATATTTGTTGCTGTTTGAGCATTCTCTTTGAAGCGTTTCAAACTCAAAAGCTGCTGTTATGGGTATCGTCCACATGATGGCACTGCAGTTCTTCAAAAAGAGCTCAAAACCAGCCTCTGACTCAAGTTGAACTGTGTATTACAAGGCAATCCTTTATTATTAAAAATCAGATTGAGCGTGCATTGGAGAATAGGGTCTATTTCAGGAATCATTGCCACACAGGCAAACACGGTTTTCAGCAGAATCAAATTTCATGAAATGAAACCGAAGGAACTTATCAAAAATGATAAAGTGAAATTGATCAAATTTGCTTGGAGGATTTTAATTAACTGGTAGAGCCTCGAGGTTTAGTTCGCTCTCCGATTGAATTATTGGCTACTGTAAGACAGGTTCAATGAGAAACCTCCAACAGTACCTGATAACGGGGCTGGGATTGTGCTCTGCTACCGGGTTTTGGACCAGCTCTAATGACTGAGGTGGCCTAAGGCAGGGAGGGAGCTCACCCTGTTGTGGAGGTGTAGTTACACATGCAGAGACTTCTTTAGATTTCGACCTAGATATGTGCAACCAGGAATCCTCCCTCCTGGGATTCAGCCATCAGTCCCATGTTAGTCAATATATATATCACAGCCGTCCTGCTCAAGCTGGAACCAGAGATACCTTTTTTTTTTTGGAGAAAATTCGCCTTGAGCTAAAAAGTAATTTGATGTGAAAGTAAAGAATTAAACTTTGCGATGTGGGCAGCATTTGAGCCAGACGTGATAAAGGTTGCCAGCATCGATTGGATCTTCGTTACAAGGTGCCCGAGCCTGAGGATGTTCTGCAGAATGGGAGAATGTTCAATTTTTATAATGTTACACTGTGACCCTGTGAGATGATTTCTTTTACTTTACACAACTGCAAAGAGGTTGAAGGGAAAAAAAAGAGAGAGAAAAAAAGCATAATCCAACTCCTTTTTTTTTTTTTTTGCTGGCTATCTCTATAGAATCCAAGGATGCCTAATTGCTACAAGATGGGTAATGGCTTGGTTTAAATTATATACCACAAGTCAAGTGGATTTTTCTCTCCTTATAATGAGTGAATCAAATTGCTCTCATTCAATTGCTTTACAAATGAAAAGGCAATGTGTATTTGTGTGCGATACAAATTATCGCACGCAAAAAAAAGTACATCCAGTTAAATTTGCTTTTTGCTTTGACGAAAATGGCTCTTTTCTTAGTATATTAAGGCGTTGCAAAGATTCTCGACTCAATTGGGCAGAATTTCACATTTTTGGTTACATTACAGCCACAAATCTCAACTTTATGTGACACCATCAATATACAGTAGAGCATATTTGTGCACAATTGCAAACCTGAAAGTTCAAAAGAGAAGCCACCAGCACTGGAGGAGCTGTACAGATCTACAGATCAGACGTAGAGGAATTGGTTACATCCATTCCTCAGGGGATGTTTATTATGAATGTTCTTAAAAGAAAAGAAGATGGTTGTTGTGGTTTATTTGGCATTTTTAGAAAGTGTTGTTCCTTATTTAGACTTGCTTTAGCAAATTATACCTGACCCGCGTTGCATCTGATTATGGTTTAAAAAAAAAAGTCAACAACTTGCGTAATAGTGATTGTAATGTGAAGCTACTGCGGAAGAAACTACAGCTCTTATTATAATGTCGAAATGATTTAGAAAATGATTAAATAATCAGTACATTCTGAAGCCGCAGGAGAAATGGTGGATGGCTTGCTTCTTTTGAGTTTGTTTTCGTTTACCTCGTTGCTCGTTTCTCACAAGATTTCAGCGACATTAGCGGCTAGAAGAAGGCCATTGTTCAAAAAAAAAAAAAAAAAATCTATAAAAGCATTGTGTTTGCAGTTTGCCACAAGCCATGTAGCGGACACAGCAAACATATGGAAGGAGGTGCTCTGATCAAATGAGACCTAAACTCACTTTTTTATCCTAAGCCGGAGGAGGCACATCACAGAGAGCTTACAACTGTGATTTATGTGTTTTTCAGGTGAACTACGAAGCAAACGTAGAAACCAGAGTTAGTCAGAATGAAAACAAAAATGGTTTCATAAAGTTTAAGTCTTGGGTTTCAACATTTTAGATAATCAGAATATCTGATTGTATCACTGCCTCCTAAATGTCACTCGACCTCTGGTTCCTGACTCATTACTAAACAGAAATCCTGCTACATATTGAAGTCCACTAGTTTAAAAAGAACAACAAATAAAAATGTCCCTTCGCTCTGACGAGTCTCATCACCTGATGACGTTCTTAAAATAACATTTCCCAAGCTCTAATTTTCATATGTCCCTGTTTAAAACTCCTTTGGCTCCATTTTACTCCATAGAAAACAACACAATATGTTGAACTGTCTCTTCCTGCTCTGTGCTTTATCTAAAATACCCAGCTGCATGTTTTCCTACGATGAGAAGAGGCACTGTTCAAATTACCAATTGGAAGCCAGCTGATTACGACCTGTTTTTTCCCTCTCTGTTGCCATAGCTCCTGACCTCTCCCACCTTCGGCTGCACCGTAAATAACTAGTTGTCTTGATTTTGTTGTGTCTCCCTGATTTTGATTATTTCTTTCCTGCAGACTTTGAACATTTCTTTTGAATATCTATATTGTCTTCGCTTACAAATTCTGCTATTTTTTATTTTTTTGGTATCTACAATTGCCAGGGATACTTTAATAAGCGGGAACCGAAGAAGTGCTTTTTTCCCCCGTATGCAACCAAGCGTGAATTTGGCAACAAGATTTGATAGGTTATTTCTGGGTGACTGTTGAAAGTTCATGTATCACTAGACAAGGGTGCTGATAATGAACAACAGCATAATACTCTAAATATGTTATACCCATTCTGAAGTAAGCCATATTCTTAACCACTGTGCCATGAATAGACTTGTATAAGTCGATGTCCTTTCCCCTATAGAGAGCGAGAAGGCCAGGATATTCACCGCCACCATCAGGTCTGAGATACTCTGTGTTTCCATCCACAAGCCTATAAAATCCCTGAATCAAATCTTCTACCTTGTTCGTAATCTTAATATCAATTGAGTGTGAGTGTATTTAGTAAAACAAAACAAAAAAGACATTAGGATAAAAGTTAACGCCATGTACTTTCAGTTGTTATGTTTTATTATTTTTTTTCCAATCCACTCTTCAAATCCAATCTTTACGAACATTCCTTAGATGGTCATCACTTTGTCCACTAAAATGTAATCATCAGGTTGCTGTGAACTGCCTTTTTCTCCCCCCAAGTCATAATGGCATTTTCCTGTTTCAACCTGCAGGGCACACACTGGTGCTGTCCGTATGTCTCCTAAACTTATCATAAGAGCACCGGCCTGTACAATATCTAATTTACAAAAAACTAGCACAGCCATAGACAAAACACATCTGTACTCTTCGTTAAAAAAAAAAAGTAATAAAAATATATAAATTTACATATATATATATATATATACACACATACCTTCCTGAGATCATTGTCCAGACAAAATAAGTAGATCTGCGGTGATACTTTCTTTTCTAAAACCACCTTGATAAGCCTCTAATAAGTTATTACCTTCTGAAAGGAGCCATCAGCCTTTCATTACTCAGCCAGGTAAGGAGCTGAAGCGCTTCACATAACTCTGCCCACATATGAGGAGAAGGACCAAAACGAAAGTCAAACTCACCAGGATAATGATGCCGTAAACAGGTAATTCTATAAAAAACTAACTAAAAGGTTCAGAAAAAAATTCCAATGAAGATGGAGGGTATAAGTCACAAATCACTTACATTTTTTGGAAGCACTCTTCATCACTAAAGGGGCAGTGTTATGCATCTTCCGTGTCATTTTATAGCACAATCAAATAACTGTTACCTTTAGTAGCTTTAAAAATACTATATAAAACACAATTTAAACAGAAATTGGGCCTCTGTCTCTTTAAGAAGTTCCCGCCCTTTCACACAACCACGTAGCCTTTGACAACATTCCTACCAGTGTTGCACTGAGAAGTAGTTCGTATAATAAGCTCCCGAATGGCAAAGGATTTCTCAAACATGCATAAAAATCGAAGCAGCACTCCAGGTATGTTTTTGATGAGGGAATATCACAATAACATAAACAAAAAAGCTCAAAAATGTTTTAAATGCTGTCAAAAAACTCCACCAATAAGTTATTAGGACATCCTCACTCAGTAATGGTTTTATTCAGCTAAGCTAATTTCATTAACCAATAACAATGAATATAAAGGCTACCTTCCTATGTCAATGTAATTTGTTTGCTTGGCTGTTTTTACATACCAAGTTGAAATTTCTCCTGACATGAGCTGTATTTGTCGACCTGACCCTATCTGGCTCCACGCACCAATATAGTCACATCTATCCGGAAGATAGCAACATCAGTGGAGACTCGCGCTCATTAGTGTTCATGTGCCCCATTTCTGTTTATCCATTTACCTGTGTGTGCACGTCCGTGTTTTAATGCATGCCTCTGAGAGTGCGGAGAATGTGAGCGAAAAAAAATCCTGGTTATTAAGGGGAAAACCGTTGAAGAGGTTATAGGGCCCAACACTGCAAGCCGAAGCCGCTTTTGCTTTCATGTCAGTAGCTGTCCAAGCCAAAAATGGCCAATTACCATCATTTCTCTGCTTGTGGTGGTAATGTCAGCGAGATGGACAGAGAGAGAGAGGCGATGGGGGAGAGCTGCTGAGAGGAGCAGGAGGAGATGAGTTGGAGGCAGGCGAGATAAGCCAGGAAATAAAACCATATTTCCACAGCATGGAAATCGGACAACATCCACCATGACAGAAGGTGAACTCATCATCTGCAAAGGAAATAGATTCAATTAGACGAGTCCCTCTGCTGTGTAAATACACACAGATGCTGTTTTTATGGTAACAATGAGTGGAAGTGCAATGTTTCAGAGACTCTCGACATGAAATATAATATGTATTAAGGGAGAAAGAAAGAATTTTTCTATTATGTTAAGATCATTTTACTAATTTAGACAACCTTAACAAATGTAATAATTAACTTTTAATATTGGCTTTTAATGTCTTTTCAGTGGAATGAAAAGACATTCCACTGTCTTGAATGAAAAGACAGTGGAATGTCTTTTCAAAAAAAAAAATAAAACTGTAAACACAGACTTTGTCATTAGATAGATATTTTGGCCACAGTAACAGTTTGATGCCATTTTTTGATCTTAGACAGGCTCCTCTCTACCTAAAGAAAGTATTTTAGACAAGATCGTTTTAATGATCTGCTTATTGCAATGTAGCTCTCACTTTAACCTAAACCAAGTTCTGATTGGCTGAGCCATGTCTCTTGATGTCTCCTAACCTGGAAGTGCATGCTGTTAGGCATATTCTATCCGACTGAAAAGGGATTCTCTTGTCAGATCTCATTGGCAACGCTCCTTGTCACAGATGATTACACCAGAAAACTTTGGAAACTGTATTCACCCAAAGCCAAAATAGGGTCTGAAGTTTTATTCTTAAATAATTTGTTTAGTCTCAGAGAAATAAACAGCGGTTTCAAAGCCATTAGATAAAATATCTCAAACTGGAAGCAGCCTGCTTCTCCATTCAAGGTCTCACTCAGTTATTTTCGAAAAAGAAAAGACACATTCTCACAGAAAAACCTATTTAAAGGTACATCTAATCATGAATTAATTTTGGAGTTGTATGCTAATTCGTAAACTAGCAATTTATACTTGCAGAAATATTTTCACTTGGCATCTTAACAGCATCTCCAAGGCCAGATTTTAGCAGGGGCTTACTGGTGCTGCAGCCTGGGGCCCCGGCGCTTTGGGGGCCCCGAAAGATGCTTTGTAGTTTTGTGAGTGAATAAAGTAAGAATGCCTTAATTTTATCACTGGCTCAGAGGAAAGAGGCAGATGCTTCTTCGCCAGATGCAGCAATCACAACGGATAATCCGTACAGTACTGATCCTGCGCTCTGGGTAAAAACTGATGAGTTCGTGTGAGCTTACTGGGCTGAGCAGGTAATATGGATGTTAATTTTAAAGCATCGGAACATCTTTACAAACATCAGAAGCGATTCTTCTCCAGATCGCGTTTTGAAAGCAGCTTGAAGTGATGAGAACATCCGAACACAGGTTGAGTTCTCCATCCACCGCGGCTGTGTTTTGTATTTTAAACGATGCTAAAAGTCAGTGATGCTTTGAAATGAGGTTTCTGTGAGTGGAAAAAACAACAACAGAACGATTCAAAGAGAAAGAAAACACCTAAAGTCACAGAAAAGTAATGCGACTGCTCTGCTCGCTCGCACTCAATGTGACGTTAAAACTAGCTTTAAAACAAGCGGAACTAGCTTTAGCTTCCAGCTAGCAACAGCGGGAGGAACTGTGCTAATCATATGGCGAAGGGCCGACTGTAATTGGCTGGAGTGCGTCCTGCCCTGCCCTGACGTGCAGCTAAATCCAGTGATCACTGAATAAAAGTTTTGACCAGGTTTGGCTCTCAGAGGGGAAATAACCTGACTGTCTGAACTTGGTAAGGAAATAAACCTGATAATTACAGAGAATAATACAGTTGATAAAAATTGAAAGAGGGAGGGAGACAGATAAAGACAGAAATGAAGAAGGATAAATAAATACTGTACATAGAGGATGGATAGAGAACATTGTCACACTTTTCTTCTTTAGGAATGTGTGCGCAAAATACAGCAAAAAAAAAGTTGGCAGTCATGGCGTGACTGTTGTAAACCTTGCATGGAGAGATGACCTGGTGGTTGGGACTGTCAATCAGTCTCTCTCATGGTGGACAATGGCTGATTTTTGTGACCTTGTAGGTAGATAAGGTTTGTGGATAGGATTGGTTCCACAAGTAAGTCATGTCCAAGCGCCGACCACCCAAAGGGAAGGAAATTAGGATCTATATATATATATATATATATATATATATATATATATATGCAACTATATAACGATGATGAAGTATTACTCTTCAAGGTTAAAGGTGAGAAATATAGACTCATTGCGAGCATCTTGCCAGAAGCCTCGGTCAGAAGTATTTATTGGAAAACTAATCTCTGCTTGATCAAAGTAAAGAAAGTAAAGTGTTACCTACAGCATGATTATTTCCTACTCTAAAGCTCCACACCCCTCTGGTTCTGTACTGTTGTAAATGAACCCCTGGAGGTACTTGGGCTGCCTTCAGTTGTACCCAGAGGAATATTTGTATTGACTAGAAAAAATCTTGAAGATATTTTGATTGTAACTGCCTCTTGTGTGTCATTTTCCCTCCATATGAGAGGTTGCTTTGTTGATTTAAACCCAACATGCATCGGGTTAGAGTTAGTGTGCATCTTTGCATCTGTTACATAATCTTGTGTGAAACAATAGTCATCCGTAAGTGTGTTAATCTGAGTCCTCTGTTTGATAACACACCATAGAAATGAAAGCAAAGTTACATTTGACCTGTGTTTCTGAATCTGACTGGATGACGCAAAAAAATTGTTCTTGTTTTGATATTTTTTCATGGACCTTGTCGAGCCAATAAACAGAATTGGACAGACACAATTCTGGAGGACAAAGATGCAAACACTATTTTTTTCTCATCTAGGGAAGTCTGGTGCGACAGAAGAGTTTACTTAGCAAAATAAATCCCATTATTGAAATTAATAATTCTAAGAACCATTCTAAAGTCTCCTTATATTCTCTAATAAGCTTAAAACGCAAATAGAAATCATGAAATATTGAACCAATTTTATGTAGAAGCCTAGAAAGCAGCAACTGACACAAAGAGAAACTTCTGAATTGACGTTTGCATCACCAGAAACTTCGCAAAATACCTTTCTAGATCTTTCAGCAGAAATTTAAGTGAAGAACACTGAAGATTATGTCGAGACTACTGTTGTGATGATTTAGTAAGACTTTAGTATGGCAGCCATATTTAAAAGTTGGGATTGTGTCTTCATGCGACATTTCCCCTTTCTGTTTTCTACAAACTTGGAAATGCCCTCTTTTGTTCTGACTTTGTTTTCATGCCATTAAAGTACACGCTCTTTTAAAGTGTACATCAAGATGGTGTTACCTAGAAACCTCGGCATTTAGAGGAGTGCTACTTGTTATAAAGTTTGAGAATCACTACTCTGCAGAACTCCACTTCAGCAAAAACAAACAAACAAACAAAAAAAAAAAAACAAAGCCTTGACTCTACTGCAGCAAAGAGTTTGCTGGGTTCCATTCATAAGCTACGTTGTCATCCATTTCCAGTTAAGGACCCGCTCTTTTACAGAGTGTAATTTCTGCCCGAGTCTGAGAAACAACCGTACGCTTCAAGGTGATGAACGGACCAGATGTCCGGTCTTCCCGCCAGGGTGACAGCATTATCCCTGTTACGTCCATTCAGTTTGAGAAAACCGGACGGCCGAACTGTAGTTTACACCCTTATCTGGTAAAAATCCAAACTGCTCCTGCATGTCATCCCAGATAACTGCAAACAAGCCCCCTAGAGAATCGGTTCCATTAGGGAGACTGACAGAGAAAGGTGACAAACAACTCAAACCAAAAGCTGACATCTCAAACAAACAGCAGCCTTTTCTCCCCTCCAAGTCTAGCATTACCAAGCTCTGCTGAGAAATAAACTCGAGGTCGTTTCCTTAATAGCTCTGGAGAAAGCTCTGCCATACAGTCAAATGTGTAAAAAAAAAAAAAGTAGAGACCATCAAATTATTAGTAATAAGTTTGCAGTCCCTGCAAGCGAAAAAAAAAAAGGTACAGATACATATTCAGCTTTATTACAATGCATATGTTACTGTTAATGTCTCAGACTTTCCCCCAGAGACTCTTCACTGATCTATGTCTCTTTTTAATCTTCGCTGGAGGTAAATGCTGTTATGGCTTAAAAAAAAAAAATCACATGTCTATTATTCATTTTAAAGGGTGCATAAATTAAATAGAAGCGCTGTTGTGTTTTTATTCAGCTTTCCTTAAATTTGGATAATAAATTTATCGCTTTTTTGCTCCAATCTTTGGCAGATCATGTCGTTTTACAAGTGACAGCCAGTGCTTCTCTTGATACCGCACAAACAAGCTGCTGCAGCTACAAGCCGAGGGAAAAAAAGAACGAAAGATGACATTTTTCAGGTTAGATGAAAGATGCCGTGTTTTTTTTTTTCATCAGGACTGATAATGTAGTGCAAAGTGTTATGTGTGGGTGGCTTAGGTTTCTGCTGAAAAGAAATATCTTGAGTCTGCTTGATGACCTTTCATTCCCACGGCTAGACCTTACCAATGGACTTCGCTCAGAATGGACAATGTTCTGTCTGACGGATGAAAAGCGAGAGAGAGTAGAAGAGAGGGAGAGAGAGAAAACATGAGCACATAAAGTGTCAGGAATGTTAATGAGAGATTAAAAAAGAGAGGAAAAAAATCATATGAGACATTCAGTTGATCACTCTTTATGGTCAGTCTAAGGCTTTGTTAATTCTCTCTAGGTCTTTACAGTACACATAACGAAGGCTGAGATTATTTTCATCTGATTAAATCTGATGCCGTTTTGCCCAGGCTGAGATAACAATGAGGGGTTGCATGTCTCACTGCCTCCATCTGTCCTCCACCAACATGTCTGGGAACACAACATCTCCAGAACGGTTAATCTGCCTTATTTACTTCTCCCAATATGGCTGCTTTGTCACACACATCATTTGTCCTGCAGGATAAATATTTCCCCAGCGTTGGTTCGCAATAAATGTTTGATTTATCCTCCGCCTGTTAAACTGGCCAATCTGCATATGGCGTGTTTGTCAGGAGGCATCCACTGTGACAATATATACTATAATTATCGTCTAAGTGTGGCAGCCGAGCTGTACTTGTTTCATTGGTCTGCGGAGACCTGGGCGTGTGAACCGAGTTGCCGTTTATACATAATGATGGAATCATGTCTAACAAAGGGCTAATTTAACGGCGGAACAGTTTAACATCGTCTGATTTTGTTGTAATGAACAAGATCTCCACTCGCTTTGGCCTCATCAAACGACGAGAAATCAGGGGCGAGTCAGAGGGGAAAGAAAGGGAGACAGAGATGAAGATCTGATTCATCGTTGAGCTATTTATGTTGCCGAAACAAAGAGGATTTGGAGCAGGCCATTTAACTTAATGCTCTCTCTTCTTTGCTAACGGTCTGAAGATAATTAGTATACCTAATCAAAACACTTGTGTCTCCACTCCCCTGTTGTGCCATCTTCCCTCAGGGCCATTGTGAAATGTCTTCTGCTATAAAGGCTCCTCCTTTCTTTCTTTTATGTTTCCACCGGATCTACAAGAGCACAATCTGATGTATTTTCCATCTGGAATGTTGATCTATTTTTTTTAGCTATAATATTTTCATTTTATTGTCCGCCATTGTGAGGTAGCAATCATCGTTAATATGAACACAGAAAATGTGCTTTTCAATGTAGCGCAATGTTCACAAAGAGACTTAGGGACTTATTCAGAAAAGGGCCGCTCATCCATAAATCGTGAAAACCTCTGTTTGCATATTTGTCTGTAAAATGTCCAATTTACTGTAGTATCTGTAAGAGTAAAATAATGTCTGATTCTCATAGACCAGTGCTGTTTGTGACACAAGTTTGGCGTGAATTATTTATCTCTGTGCCTTTTTCCGCAATAGAAGAAATAAAAAAAAACTGTTGTTGGTTTTACAAATGGAAGATAAGACTGACATTGTAGGTATAATTACCCTTTGTTCTGGTGGCATTTTGCTGACATTGTTGCATTTGAGTTTTTCCGGAGTAAGTAAGGTCTGGTGGCAAGTAAGACCACCAGACCTTACTTGCTCTCCCACCAGGCTACGAATTGTTTATTCATTTATTATAGGTTTTTCTATACACCAGTAACAGTGATGGCAAAGACGGGTTAAAGAGTCTCTTTGATGAAACGATTGTAAGCACAATGACAATATAGTTTGGTCGATATGTGAACACGAGAAGACTGAAGGAAGTCAGGTGTCTTTTTCTTATTCATTCCTGTCTTCCTGTTTTCAAATTTCTTGCCAACTCTTAACATTTTTTAACCCAAAAAAAATAATTTAGTAACCTGATTAGCCTAGTGCCTGTACCTCTGGGCTTAGCAAGTTTTTTGGATGAAATTCTGTTTTCCATTCCCACGCAAACTCTTAAAAAACAGGAGTCTTCTTTTTGTTGTTTTATATTCAGAATACAAACCCTGTAAGATCAGGTTTAATAAAATTAACCAAGAAATATTTCTCCTACATATTATGCAAAAATAACAGGATGCAATAACAGTAAAGAAAGGACTAATTATATTTTTATTGGCAGTAATTCACAAATAACTATAGTAAACATTTGTATTTAATGTGATGCAGCATTGATAACATTTGCTATGCATTTAATTTCTGTTGGTTTTTATAGTGCCAAAATACAAAAGATCTCTAAATAAACAACAAAAATGTAGTTAGAGCAGGTGAAGTAAGAAGTGAACACACCAAAGCTTTTCTCGTATGTTTTATTAACATAAAATTCAAACCACAAGCCTATATAATCCATAGACGAAAAGAAATCAAGGTCTTTCCATCCACAAATAAAGCTAAATAAGAAGAAATGGAACTGGGAGTTTATTCTGAACACAATCTATAAATGCATAAATAGATTATGAAACATTAAACCTTTCTTTGTAATGACAACTTCAAGATGCCGCCAGTTCGGAGAAACTAGTCACATGCAGCAGTCAAGTGAGATCTTAATTTTTTCCCTTCACTCAAACTGCATTCAAATTTTGAAGATCCTATGGTTTTCTATGCACTCTAATCTTCAGTTCTTTACATGGATTTCCATTGTGTACTTGAATAGCTTAGTTATTCTCTGTTCATGTAATTGAGAGTTGTCTTGGTGTGTTAGAGGCTATACACTTTCTCAGAAATCCAAGCTCATTTATTCTCCTGACTCTTTTTAAGAATTGTTCTGGTACATTTGTTTGTGCTTTAAAACAGCCCAGATCATAGTTTACTCGCCTGCAATCTTTAATCTTGGCATTGTGCCTTCAAGGGGATGAGCAGAACCATTTATCCTCAAAACATGTGTCTGAACAGATTTAAAGATTGTAGCTTTGGCCTCTTCTGACCACACTATGCTTCCCCAGTACTTCTTCTGCTTGCTCAAATCTTCTGGTGCAAACTTTACAAACGTGGTTTATGGTAAAAATTATGTTCTTTCTACTTCCAGATTATGACTCCAGTGGTGTTCAGTGGAACATGCAACCACAACCATTGGTGTTGGACCTGAGTGAGTACAAAGTCAAACAAATATGGTGTTAATGAACTCTGCTTTGTTTATGCTGGTTTGTGAAGAAAAGATTTTTTATTTGTGCTGCTATCATTTTAAAGCTATTCATAAAAAAATGTGTCCGGAGGTCAACCAGCCTCCCACATTTAGAAAATTGGTGTCAATCAACTCTCCTATGTTTGTGTAAATTCCCTTATAGCTATCATAAAGTCGCATTTAGATCCAATTACATATGTTGTAACTCATCCATCATTCAGTTTTCTATTAATGAGGCAATGCAGGATCCATCAAGGGTCTGACTTGGCAGCAATCTCTCCCTTTAAACAACCGTGTGGCGACAGTAGAAAGGAATGACTCTCTTTTTACAGGAAGTAACATCAAATACAACTCACCTAAGTGCTGGGCCATCTGCTGAGACTGATTGTAGAGATACAAAAAACACAGAAGCAATGGTCCTAGCATAATCTCTACATCAAGGAATAAGGTTTTAAGTAAGATTTAGAGGAAATGTCAATATCAAAGTTTTACAATAAACACAATGGACAGACTCCCTGTTTCCCCAAGAGTCGGACAAACGCTCCAATCAAGACGATAGATAAGTTGCCATCGAGATAGTTCTTTTTTTTTTTAAGTGATTAGTCACCCACAAGCCACACAAGTGGAGAGGAATGTAATCTCTTTTTATTACGTAAAAAGAGATTACCAAATATGGTGGAAGATCCAGTTTAAGTAAAATAATTTTGCTGCACAATATGTTAAACACAACATGATATCCTGCTGTTTACTTTCCTAATGCCCTGAAAGACCAAGGAGATGGAAAGCTGATCTTAGCTCCAGTTTATTTTGGAAGATGCCCTGTAATTGAAGCTGAATTTGTATTAGTATCTTTGCAACACAGGCTGTCAGTGTTTATTTTAGACTTCACACATAATGAAGACATAGCAGGCGTAAATTTAAAGAGAGATGGTCAGGAGACAAGTACACTTGTTTCTTGTGTGAACTTAAAAGCAGAAAATAAAACAAAAGACATCAATTCTTTCATGTTCCAAAGATATGTTTGTAGACTGAGTGTCAAATTAGTTTGGCCCAAACTCAGAGCTGCAGACATAACTAGCTCTAGTGCATGAGAATGATATTTCACTAACATAAAAAAAAAACAGGGATTCGTCATATGAATGAATGAATTTCAAGCCTGGTTAAAAGAATGTTGTGGTCAACCATATCAAATGCCACACTAGCATTTAGCAGGACAGGTGTAGTCATGAGTCCATTACTTGTGGCTATGGAATATCATTAGTGACGTACATCTGTTACTGATTTAGAAATGCCAGCCCAGATTTAAAACTAAACCAAAATAAGTTGCTGTTCTGACAGTAGTGCCCTGAAACTTCAGCCGTCCGTCAGGACCGTGGAGGTCACTGTGAAGGAAGACTTTAGTTGTTTCTCTCTGTCAGTTTTGTGACTGCCATGACAGTAGTTCATATTTAGATTGTGTTGTTGAGGAGAGCTGAAACCTGATGGCCACAGAGAAACAACACAACAGGAAGAGGATAAAAACAAGGGCTCAGTTTGTCAGCTGACTGATTCTAAATAAAGTAGGAATCTAAAGTTCAAGGCATTTTATTTACTTATGAGGAATGAGACGACATGGATACAAAGTGTCTCTCTGAAGTGAAACTCATTTTTATTCTGCTCTTTAGAGAAAGTGTAGTTGTACAAAACAGGTTCAAGAGGTTGTCAACCCAAGGACAAACAGACATGTATCTGGAAAATAGTTGATGATTTTTTGTTGTTGTTTTTTTTTTAAAGTTTATTCTCTGTCACTCGTTGGAATTTTCAGGTCAGAAAAAAAAAAGAAAAAAAGACAAGTTTTTCCAAATGATAGCGGCAACAATGTTTACAGCAGCCATTTAAAAAGATGGAGCAAGCCACTTGACTCCACTTGTCTCGTTCGATAAGGGGAAATGCTTTTCCAGAAGGTCATAGTCGGCTGACCGTGGAATTATGAAATACATCGCAGATTGCACCCAATAACTCTTGAAGCATATTGTCACCTCGTGAGAGGACACAGTGGCCGGCATGAGAGCTCACGTCAAAACACCCACATAACTAAAACATATTTTTGCTGTTCTTATGTGCAAATTAACCTTAACTCTTAACTGTGTGATAAATTGAATCTGAAATTATTTCAAATATCTTTTGGATAATTTCAAATTAGTTTAGGAAGCTAACTTTTCACTTTGAATCACTTTGAAACTTGTTTATTGTTGACAAACATAACTTCCATCTTGCTTGTGCATGCACTGCTCTCACCCTGCCCCACATAGCACATGCAAGCTCAAGCTTCCCAATGTGCTGCAGAGAAACAGTTTATCCACCATCATCAGAGGCCGTGCTAACTAGCCTTAGCATTCAGGACAGGGTCCGTTGTGAGGAACTAGCTGTAGCGTAGCATAGAGCAACGGGGAAAGGTGTGAGCAGTGGTACACAACCATGATTGACAGCGCGAAGGCCCTCCTTCTGGCTCTGATTGGTTGTTTCTGCAGATAGCTGTAGCACCTCAAAGAGGAGGCAGAAGAGCTTGATATTTTTGTATCTTGTCTCATATTATACTATAAAGACATAGTAACAATTTTAAGAAAACAGTTTAAAATTAATCAATTATAAATGTTACCTATTGCAGATAACTGAGAGCCATTGATGAAGATGCAGATAAAAAAATGAGGGAACATGAAGCTACGTTTCTCTTGAAACGGTACCGTTTTTTTGTCTCCTTTCTAATGACACTCGACTCAGGAGGGTGGATATTGTCTGAGAGGAAAAGGATCATTATATGAGACCTCATCTCAATAAAACACAGCCTGTCATGGATTATAGATTAATTAGTTTGTCTTCACCTGAGACCAATGAGTGAAATCCAGTGGTGAAAAAAGCCAATTTTACGCACCTCTGATTAAATAGTGTAAAATTACTTTTTAGAGATAAGAGCCCAGAGGAAATCGTTTTTCTTCCCGGGTTGCGCATCATGAAGTTACGTTTGCGATGCAAAGTGGGTTGATAAGAAGAATTGGACTTGCAATTAAAGTAAGAATAAGTTTCTGCCTGTGTGCGGCTCAGTAAGAGACAGCGGGCAATTGGAAAACGAAGCAGACGCGCACGGAGAGTTTCACATCAAATGTCTTCAGATGCAGTATCACATCTCCGCGGCTGTTACTGCACTATCAGGAAATGAATGGTGTTAAGTTACTTGCGTTGTGAGGTCTACATCTGATAGAGCTTTCCCTCTGCTTGAATGGAAGACATTTAGATGCTAACAGATCGATAGCTTTACAGGAAAACATCTGTCCTTTGTGTGTTATCATTATAGATATTCAGTAAATGAAGGATTTCGTCTACAAAGATAATTAAAAATAATGAGTCTGACTATGAAAGTTTTGACTTACTTGTTATGTGAGGTTCTCCATGATTGTGATTTTCCCCAAAAAATGTAAGTATGGCCAAGAG
Organism: Brachyrhaphis roseni; assembly: GCA_903066815.1. NCBI lineage: Eukaryota > Metazoa > Chordata > Actinopteri > Cyprinodontiformes > Poeciliidae > Brachyrhaphis > Brachyrhaphis roseni. The sequence continues at coordinate 92,310 of CAEFZY010034854.1, forward strand.
AAGGTATGTCGTCACACATAAACTATTCTGAAAAATGTGTTTGCCTTTTTTCACATTTTGTCAAACAATGCATTTTAGAATTATAGTTTATACCACTGGAAAGCTTATTTCCCCTTAAACGGTGGCACTTTTGTACGTTATATTAATTTGACAATTGTGTGTTCTGAATGCAAGACATTTGTCAAACCTTCTTAAGGTTTTTTGCCAAGCAACTGTCGATTTTAAGCCCAATTATGCAGCTTAGTTTTCTTGTTTGTTTCCAACATCTAAAATGAAATTTCACAACTGATTTCTCCTTGGGAACAATTCGTTTGAGTTATATAGAAGATTATTTCTCACCCATGATTATGAATTCATTGAATGCCACAGCATGCCTGCTGCACAATTTACATGGTGGGCCTGTTAGGCCATGCAACACTGTGAAATCACAGATAACTGCATGTAAGTCATACAGCCACATTAAGTTAAGCTTTCAACTCGGACATACTGAATTAGACATAGGATTTTCAGGATCATAAACAAAAACGCTCCAGAAGACATTTTTCTTTTACAATAATGATAAGCTGATCACAAAAAAAAAAAACAAACAGCAAAAGTCCATTGTGAAGTCTCTTCAGCGCTAGTGGTACAATTTTTCCGTCAGATTGTCAAAGCTGTCAATAAGACTCAACGCTCCTGTCAGCTTTTCGCGTCCTGTCTGAGCTTCGCTCATCAGTTGGTTGATGTGGCTATTTTAATTAATGGTACCAGACACCGCGAGCAGCAGTGATATTTCTGACATCTTTCACAACAACAGGTGAAGACAGACCGAAGAGACTCTAGAGAGGAGGTTTTTTTCTATGTTTATTTGCTTGGAAATGATGAAACCGAACTTAAGATCTGATGAGCAATCTGAAATGATGGATCTGACAGTAGGTTCGATGGTAGTTTTGGAATGAGTGGAAAGCTGTCAAAGAAAGTCCAGAGTGGGGGGAAAACACAGGGCACATTTTACATTCATTTATGCTGATCAAAAGTAAACTTGGTGTTGATTAAAGTACTATTTACCATAGTTTGTTGTTGATTAAAGTACTATTTACCATAGTTTGTTGTTGTTGGTTTTTTTGTCTGCTGGTTGTATGCCTTTTGGGTTAGGGTTAATTAATAAACTGCATAGTCAGACATTTTTGTTTTTTAGATTGGTCTTTTTTGTCAGGATCCCTATAAGTCTTCCATTTTAACCACTTAAATGGCGGTACCATTGTTTTGTTAAATTAGTTTGTATACGTATGTATGTACGGTAAACTTATTGTCAGTAAATTGGTTTTTATAGAGTTAAGAATAAATCATGTAATTTATGTCATTTGCGTGTACTGATGGGGTTTGTAATTGGAAGAAAAAAACAGTGGTTGGTGAAATGTCTGAGGGCCGGTAAAAAATTTCCACCCCTGTAATTATATAAATAAAATAGCATATCTGTCAAGTTATGAATTTGAGAATATGGGAAACTTTTAGCAGGTTATTGCCACCGTTAGAGGGGGGGAGGGACGGAGAGGTGGTTAGTGTACAGTCAGACCTCGCTGACCTCTCTGATTGTACTCTAGCGGTACGGTGAACCCCCCTATCCCCCCATGCGCGCTCTTATGGTAGTCTGTACCTACCTCGCTCTGACTGTACATCCAGTTTTGACACGTTCTGACAACGTGTCTCTCCGTGGCTCTGCGTTGGTGAGAAAAAGTCCTGTAAACACCTTTACGCATGAGGGCACACAGAGCCATTTCAGGGGTTAAAATCCCATGTATTTCTAGACATTACATTTCTTGACATTTCAAGAATTCCTGTAAAATTCTTGACAATTTCGTGCAGATTTTATTACTTATATACTCCACAAATCACAAAGCAAACAAATTGTACAAAAGCCTTAGATCAGCTATGTTTTTTTTAAGACTATAGCTTAGTTAATAGATTTATTTTGTTTGTAAAAGTAGATTTGCTGTGTTTCTCCTCTAAACTCTGCACAGCTTAAAACTCACAAATTCAGTTGATATATTGTGCTTTTGACGTTTCACTTTCATCAGTGACCTGATGTCTAAAACGACAAATAAGTTGTACAAAAACATAAAATTACAGATCCTTTTCTTTTGCAAAGTTGAATAAAGTCAAACATTTCTTCCATACTTGTCACTTTTTTTTACATACAGTGTTTTTATGAACAGAATCTGCCATGTTAAGAGTTTTATATTTGGATTAGTACAGACTCATCTATACAATTATCATTGTCAAAAAGTCATTACTGAGCACTAATTGGCACAAACCGTAGTCAATGCTGTGTTTATTCTTAAAGTCAAGTGTTGAAAAGCCGCCGAAGAATTAATTTACCACTCCTGAAAGCGTATTATTATTCATGAGTCACCTTTTCGAGCTACATCACTGATCATCCAAAGAAGCCGTTGAGGCCAAAGTAAGGATCAAACCCGAACAAGGCGGCAAGAGTGACTGCGACAAACAACCTCCGGAGAGACAGCAGACCTTGATAGGTCTCAGACATCGCCGGTGTCTGACAGGGTCTCTCCCTGAGGACCTTATTCATGAAACTTTTTGAAAAAGCCAGATCAAATGAGCTTTTCTGCTCCTTGTGCTCGATGATGGGAAATGATATCTAAATAAAATATGAAAAGTGAGTGGGCTTTATAGTTTTTTTCTTTCCCTCCCCCCTTCTTTTTATTTTTTCGTGTGTTTATTTTCAGATACGTGCCCAGGATGTGACAGCTGACGAGGCAGCGTGCGCATTTGAAATGAAAAGTGCTAATCTAAAATCTCATGCATATTCAAACATTAAAGGTGGGGCGGTGGCGGCGTCTCTCGAAGAGGTTTCAGAGCGTTCCAGCTTTACTGACTTTTTGTCGCACATTTTCCGGTGGGCAAGCGCTCAACTTAAGAGATGCTTCATATGCTTTGCGAAGAACTCCTTTTCACAACATGTGCTTTTTTGGCGAGTGATTGGGCCCGTGGCCAGAAGAAGAGCCAGTGCAAAACAACAACAACAAAAAAAAAACGTTCAAAAATGTGAAAAATATCATTATCTTTCATTTAGTTTAGTCTCAGAAACGAGTTCCACCAGTGAGAATAGAGTGTTCCTTGCAGCTGGCGTGATTATGTACAATATGCACTCGGTGTGTGCGGATGAATAATTCAGGACCATGTGTGTTTGAGTGCTTACATTTGTGTGTGCATGTGTGGGTGTGCATCCCTGGGAGACGGTATTAAGTGTAGATAGAGTTTTCGGAGTAGAACTGATCTCTCTGAGAGCTGGGAGGGTCTCTTGGCTCTTAGAGAAGAGCTTCAGGTCTTCTCCTCGCCATTCCCCCCTCAACTCCACTTCCACTTGCCTCAACCCGTTTTGCTTAAATATCGTAGCGACCTCAGGATAAGACGTGGATACACTTTGTTGGTCCCAGCAGCTGTGGTTTCTGTTTAAAACAAGCCAGCTTTTTAAGGACTTGAGAAAAAAAAAGAGAACAATGCTTCCCTTTTCCGGTTTTTAAAACCTGTGAAAATAAAGTTCGGTTCACGGCACAGCGCGTCCGACAAGGACCTAGTCGCACGTTGTTTTCACCAGAGTGCAACATTGAATTCTTAAGATGCTTATGGTTTTCAGCGGTGACCATGCGAGAGGGGAGGAATTGTTTTTGTCCCCCCCCCAACCCCCTTTCTTGAATTTCACAGAGCAAAATTGCAGAGACAAGCAGACATTACCCTGCAAAGTCAAGACCCAACATTTGCAATGTGAATTGACATATTGATCTGGCTTAGCAGCTATTGGCAGAAGGAGTAAGGCGGACGGGGCAGAGTGTGTGGGTCCGCGGGAGCCCGGTGAGAGCCAGGCAGCATTATGCACACCCAGAGAATGAGGCTTAGCATATATTGAGTGTTTATGCTGCAGAATAGAAAGTGTGGAGCACCTTTGCTTAAACTCACTGACTGTTAAATTGGGCTTAACTAAAAATCCCTCTTACACAAACAGAAAGCGAACCGTGGGTGTCCTTTTCTTTTTTTCTCTTCTTTCCCTGTTTTGCATAAGATTTATTTTCATGTGGGCACTTTTGTAAACACAGCCCTTTTTTTTTACTTATTGATAAGGGCTCTCTGTTTTACATGAAAATAAATACGCGGGTACATGAAAAAGATCAAGAATGAGCAGATGAAGGATAATGTGTTGAAAGAGGTGATCTGGAGGAGAGTGAAGGATATCCATTGTTTGTCTTCTTAAGGGCAGGGCACACACGAGGGATGGAGCTGGAGTGTATGTGGATTAGCGCGAGACTCTGTCCTGAATATATAACCAACCCAAGGTCTTCTCTCCTTGGTTCTACTCTCATCTTCCTTCACTACGATGGCCATTATGAAAATAGGGAGACTGTGAAATACTTACATCCCCCAAGGTATTAGATTTGGACTCCCCCTTGATGTGAAGATAGCACAAAATACAGAAAATAAGTACGGAGCTTATGCAGCTTGCTTATGGGTCAAATTGTGAAATTGTGGTTTGGGAAGATTGTTCTTATTTTTACAGGGTTCTTTTGAGGATGAACAGAAACAATGCAGCAGAGGCCACTTCATTAGGTACACCTGGGTTATTACAAATAGTGCATCAGCCAATCACAGTGCAGCAAATCAATGCATTCAGGTATCTGGACATGATAAAAGCAACTTGAAATTGATTAAAAATGGTGAAGAAAGTTACTTTGATTGTTGCATGTTGGTTGGTATCAGACTAATTAGTCTTAATATTACAGATACTAGTAATCTGGAATGGGACAGAAACAGAAACTATCCAGTGAACAGCAGTTGTTTGGGATGAAAATGCCTTTTTGGTATAAGAGGAGAATGGGCAAGTGATAATAAAAAAGGAGAGACTAAAAAGCCATTCGTTATGTCCACAGTACACAGAGTACCATCTCTGAATGCTCCATAGATCAAACCTTGAGGCGGATGAGCTACAGCAGCAGAAGGCCACACTGTGTGCCCCTAAATCTGATCTGTTCAGTATAGGAACCCGAGGCTGCAGTTCACACAGGGTCACCGAATGTAGAACTGTTGCCTGGTCCAGTGATGGCACATAAACAATTTAAACGCATGGATCCATCCTGCTTTGTAGCAATGGTTTATGTAGTTGGTGGTGGTAAAATTCACATTTTTCACATTTTTATACTTCCATTTGGCTCTCCGTTGCTTCTAAAAACAGACCAAGTGCTTAAAAAAACCCACCCAGCTACTTTTTTTTTTTGGCAATAAGATAATGTTTTTTGGTGTCTGGAAAATAAGCCATTTCAAAAACCTCCTTGTTAAGTCATAACTGATAGGCACCTTGCTGTTACCTAGTAACCCCACCAGAGCCCAGTTTCTCACCTAGCAACTCAAGTAGAGCTTCAGAATGTTTGGCCAGCTTGTTTTACCACTGTACAATGGCTGCTGGAAAACACAAGTGTTTTATTTTTGACCTCCCATTCAGAAACCACTTGCTACATACTGATGCTTCTCAAAGATGTACTGCTGCAGAACTGCGCATCTGTTTGCAAACATTTTCACATGTGCCGTATTTTCTGCACTATAAGGCGCACCTAAAAGCCTTCAATTTTCTCAAAAGCCGACAGTGCGCCTTATAATCCGGTGCGCCTTATCTATGGACCAATATTGAGCCACAACAGGTCTCGCAACTACGGTAAGCAGCCGCCGACTTCATTTTCCCCGTAGAAGAAGAAGCGTGCGGTGCATGCTGGGATATATGACTGCGTTTCATTTCCATTTGTGTGTTTGTATAAAGACCCTAAAATGGCTCCCATTAAGAAACACGCTTACGACGCAGAGTTTAAACTCAAGGCGATCAGCCACACAGTAGAACACGGGAATAGAGGAGCAGCAAGAGAATTTAATATTAACGAATCAATGGTGTGGAAGTGGAGGAAGCATAAAGGCGCAGGTCATCTGTTTAGTCTTCGGAAGACTAAACAGAGTTTCTGAGGGAACAAAGGGAGATGGCTACAGTTGGAGGACAAACTCGAACAGTGGGTTGTTGAACAGAGAGCAGCAAGCAGAAGTGTCAGTACAATCACTATTCGAATGAAGGCATGCGAGCTAGCTGTGTCACGATAAACTGTGTCAAGAAAATACTACATCACTGATTTTACCTCGGGGAAAATAATAAAACAGCTGTTTGTTCATTTTGGGAGTGAACGGAGTTGTCAGAACGCTGGTTTGTAATCTATAAATAAAGTTTGACTGACCTATCTGACTGTTTTGTTGACATTCCCTTTAGCGCAGCGCCATCTAATGGATGCATAACGTAACTCCAGCCTCTACTGTAGCGTCTATTCTATGCGCCTTATAATTCGGTGCGCCTTATATATGAAGGAAAAAGTTTTAAAATAGGCCATTCATTGAAGATGCGCCTTATAACGCGGTGCGCCTTATAATGCGGTAAATACGGTAAACATCGAGTTAGGGACGTGGCCAGCTACAGCTTATTTGGACTTAAAGGAGCTCAAGGCAGAACTGACCAGACTAAACTCTCATTGTCACAGAAATGTAAAATGTGCTGAACATGTTTTGTGTAGCCCTTACACCTAATAGGTCACCTTCATGGGATGGAGGATGATTTCTTGACACATTTCAGGTCCCCTAGTAACAACCGGGTAACTTTTAAAGATCCCAGCCTACCTGAGTATTGTTGCTGACCATGTAAAAATCTTTTTAATATTGTCTTAATGTCTTCGGAACAGTAGAATTGTGAGGATTTGGTTTTTTTTGTGTTAATTTAGTTCCTGTGTTGTCTCGTCTTGTCTGCCCTGATTGCTCCTAGCTGTGTCTGGTGTTCCCTGATTACCTCTTGTGTATTTAATACCACCTTTGCCTGTGTTTCCTCGTCGGACTCTTGTCGTTGCTGCCATACGTTGTGTTGCTGATTTAGTTCTGTACCAGTGATTGAGCTCCTAGCTTTTGCTCACATGTGCTGCCTGGACTTTTGCATACGCCTGTTATTTTGACTAAATCATCAAATTCAGTAACTTGTGGCCTATTTCACATGGTAACAACTTCCACTCAGACGAGTGTTACTTTATGTTTAGTACGTACATTTATTGGGAAAAGATCAGACTGGATTTTTTTAGCTTTTCAATCAGCTAATATGAGCGCCAGACTCTCATCTAAGATAAAAAGCTGAATTGAGCAACATATTTTTGGACAAAAACAATGTAAAAAAACATCTTTCCCTTCGCAATAATGAAGTTTCATGAATCAAACCTTAATATATGATGTGGTGTGAACTATAAAGTAGACTAAATGACACGCAACAGACGAGCAGTCACTCCAGTGCTACTGGATCCAGCAGCACAAGGCGGCTTGTCTTTTAGTTTTTCCTACAAAGAGACATGCTGTTGACTTGTAGCATCAAATACACTCCAATGAACACCTGAAACATATTCGTGCCTCGCATTGGAATTGTCTGGCTTCTCTTATTTTCCGGCAATTATGAGCTTAACACAGTAAATCTGTGCTTCAGCTGTGTACAGCACACAGATTGCATTAGTAGCAAGAAACATAAGCAATCGCGTCAAATTACTCTAAATTTTGTTTTCTTTCGGGCTCTTTGGAGCAAAATGTCCAACAGCTGAAATGAATGCATTATCGTTTCAGCATAAAACAGGTCAAGCAGTGGGCAATTTTTCCACCCCCTCACTGACCTTGCGCTGATAAAGAGTCTGAGCAAATGATTGTGTTCGATTTGCGTGCTTGCAGCATGTAGCCTGGGAGCGATTTGGGCTTGATGACGAAATTTATTGCGCGCGGATAAAATGTGTTCTCAGATCGGTCCGCTGGGTTGCGTTCGGTGTGAATGGCTGCTAAACAAATGCAAACAAAGGTTTTATAGAAGGTAGCTCTGATGGAGGCAAACACATCGTCAGCTGCCTGCACAAAAGGCCAGCTTGTAAAGAGTTCTTTTCTCCTTTTCTGTACAAATAATTTTCAAAGCAATATTGTTCGAGCTGCACCTCTTTGCTGAATAGATCACAACACATTCTGATGTTAGTCGGGAGCCCTTTGCTACGATTTTGAACACACCAGGTATCTCCTCAGGCAAGAGACACATAGGTGCCTTAAAAAGCTCAGTGGATACCAAGGACCTGAAAAACATAAACCCAGACATCAAAAACAGGTAGCAGGCTGCTTTAGTTTTCTCTCTATCTGTGTATTTTACCTCCTTTTATTTGCGGTTAGAAATTAAATCACTTCTTGTTGTTAAGAAGCAATGAGTTTTTCCTAAACTTTTTGAATTCTAGAGGGTGTAAATGAACCTTCATTGTCTGTGTATGTGGCTGAAATGTTGAATGTGTCTTTTGTGGCAGCCATCCTGGGAACCTGCTAAAGAGGAGGCCCACCTCAAACCCAGTTCTTTCATAGGAAGAGCTGGAGTTTAATTGGCTGCAGCTTGAAGTACGTAAAAAGAATAACATGATTTGTAAACGTTGCATCTGTATACATAAAATTATATTTTGATAAATAATTGTTAGTGTTTACATTGTACATAAAAGTTAACTTTGTTTCTCATTTTATCCCCACTCTGGTCATCGGCCGATGTAAATTCAGAAGGCGGGGTTTAACTGGTATATAAGTGGCCTGCTGGTCGGCAGCCATTTTGAAATCTGCTGTGGTTCATGAGACTTGATAAACCAGCTTTGTTTGCTGTACAGCCAAGTTTGACTGATTTCTCGTTCCACACCTTTCAGCATAACACTTTTGTGGGAGTACAATTAAAAAATATATATTTTTTTTTTTACCACAGTTGAGATAGAAATTAAAAGTAGTACATTGGTCAAGAAAACCAGCTCCCAGCCTTGACCCATATTGTTTCCCACTGACGCCGTTTCTTCCTTAGAAGTATTTTGACTCTTGTTTTTTTTTCCTTTTTCACAGAGAACATCCGATAAGATCCAATAGTTGTGGAGATCATCTGATCCAGTTTGGTCCTTGTCAAATCCACTCGCTCGCTTGCTCTCCCTGCTGCTGACACGTAAACTCTGAGGACACACTGCTCTCTTACGGCTTCATACACCCCCACTCACTAACGGCTGCAATGAAAAGGAAGTAGTACGTGTTCTTCACTTCATCTCTCAGTGTACATTGATTGCTTAATCGCTGACGGCAAATCTTAACACCGTGACAAATTATTTCATTCAATAATTAGAATACTGTAGGCGGTTGCCGTGTATCCTTCAATATGAGTAATGGACAGATAACGTGTTAAAGCATCATCCTAATTTACACCAGTGATTATTTTCCTTTCTTTTTCACTAATTAGTAAAACAAGGAAAACAAAAATTGATTTTGTTACTTTCACTGACAAGAATAAGCTGAACTGATCATTGAATGGCGTCTACAGCCAGAATTTGGAAACTCATAGTAACAACTTAAAGCAATAGCAATACCCATCCTGCAGCACTCCTGATGATTCACAGGCTGCATTTCTTCCTGCTTCAACCTTTTTCTGTTGACACATCTGACCTCTCACTCTTGTTTCATATTTAACAGAAAGGTTTCTCAGAGGCACTGACTTTGCCGAGGGAACAAGTGTATTTCCTAGGTTGTAGAGTTATGGCTTTAATCTGGAATCTCACCTTAGTATTGTCTTTCTTTTTATTTCTCTTCTTTTCTGAGGGCTGTTGTCTTAAAATGCAAGATCAATATACAGGCTAAGGTTGTTTTATTCATACTCTCTTGTTTTCTGTAGCAGCCTTACAAAATGGCACGTATTTTAAAAGGATGTGGCAAATTCTGTTTAGCTCAGATTTGGAGTAACTCACATCAACAAAGTCAGAAGTTGAGAAAAACTAGTCATGCAAATGTAAGTTATTGTAGTTATGCTTCAGATTAATATAAAGGACTGCTGTTAAGATACCCTCAGCTGAGGAGGCATAGCTTAGTCTGAGTTTTACAACTAGACTATTGATTTACTCATTATCTTCTTCACAGGCGATCCCCCTATTGGGGATCAAAGGACACCGCTCTATTCTCCTCTGTTTAGTTCTGTTCTGCTGCAAAAGAGATCTTGCCATCGTTAAATAGGCCTGAAGCTTACACGGCCAGTGGCCTGACCAGGACATTTAAAAAGATCTCTGTGACTGTTCATTTTCGAGAAGTGCCATTTATCAAACACTAATCAGATGAAATGAAGAAAACGACAACAACAAGATGATGGGTATACATTCTGAATTAAATTTAGAACTTTAAAGGGTGACTATCATATTGCAGAGTTTGAACATGTCAAAAATCTTAAACGTTTAGTAAAATTAGCAACTTTCCTTTTTTAAAACCTGCTTTTCTGAGTCAAAAGTCTTATGGAACAATGGCAGTGTTTGGAAAGAGAAATTATTTTTATCCTTAATGGGAAAAAAGACTAGTGAAAAAATGTGGACTAGATGTGGCAACTTAATAGTGACACTATGTCACTGTTATAAGCTGCAACATTTACTTTTTTTTTTTAATTTTCTTTTATTTAAAGAGATTGATTGCTTTGACATAATTTCTGAAGAACTTCTTGACAACTTCTTGTAAACCCTCATAAAAGAATACCTGGACCAAATATGTGGCAAAATGTGAGACTCACACAATCACGCCCTGCTTACCAATAGTACTGGTGCATCAGACTAACAATGCCGCTCAGAACCTGAACAGAGATTTAACCTAAACACCCAAGGATTTTTTTGTTTTGCTTTTAATTTCAGTTTTGTCAAACCATATTTACCACCATGAAAAAAAATTTAGGTAGACTGGTCTTATCGCTCTCGGACATTTTCCCTGACTTCCTCCTCCTTACTGGAAAAATGGGGATATAAATCTCCACATTACGATGTCACAATGGAGCTTGAGATTCACTGGCACAACTTGTTCTTCAATGACTGTTGTTTTACGCTCGGCTGCCGCTGTCCAATACCGTATGCTCCATCATCACTCCCTCTTAACTTCTGGCTTTGTTCTTGGTTGCTATTTTTCCATCAGGTATTTATTGAATTTGGACTTAAAAGTGAAAATAGTTGCGGTGAGCTACAAGCATGAAAAGAACCAAATAAGAAAAGTTGTTAAAAAATAAAAAAGATATATGGCCTATAAATAGAGAAGAAGACTCGACTTTCCGTTTGCTGTTTACCTGTTTTGCAACTTATCCTGGTGTCGTGAGTCGTATTTTATTGATGCCGAAGTAAGTCTGAATTAAGTTAGGAATTAACAGTTTTCTGTTCCTACATCTTTCAGAGCACATAACCTCTAGTTGTCTCTCCGCATTACGAGATTTTCACAATATATGAATGTGGATGTAGATATTGACAGAGTCGGCCCGAGAATCAATGTGATATTCCTCTGTTTATGCTGATGGTATTAAAAGTCAGCACAAATCACATCAGGAAGGAAGTGTGTCATTGTTCTGTAATTGAAATTATGCAAATACTCACAATGCAGGATTTTGTAATAACCACATTTATTCATATATTTCCTCTTTTTTTAATATTAGTCATCTCTGAGGCACGGACTTTTTTTCCCCTTAATATCATTTATGTGGTATTCATTATTTTCTGTCACCACCTTATGTTGCTTTTATTGCGTCAACTTGTAAACAGGGGCACACGGAAGACATAAGCGCATTCTATTGAACGACGAGCAGGGAAACAAAGTTAACAGTCAAAGAAGCTTTTCATGCATAAGTGTTGATTTCTCTGGGGATGCTCAGCAGGCACTTTTTCTCTCTCTCCCTATTCGATCTGCTCCTGCGCTGCAGTAAAGTCGGGCTCTGAAGAGACAGAAGAGAAATCCATACGTGTCTCTGTCTGGCCATTGATATTCTCCTTACTCTTTTCCTTTTCTGCACACCTTCATCACCCCATCTCTCATTCTCCCTTGTTCAAGCGTTCTCCGGCGGGTCCGCAGTGGCCAATCCATCCTCACGCCCTCCACCAGGCCAGGTCAGGACAGCCGATATCCCATGGATCCACACTCCTCCTAAGCTGCCCGCGCTAACGTAACGTCCTCCAATGTTACGCCCACTGGTCCGCTCCATCTTGACCTCCTAACAATCTCAAAATCATCTTCATTTCTCTCCTTAATTTCTCCAATCTGAAACGTTTGCTTTGGATTTATTTTTGCAGCCCCTTTGATTTATATATTACAAATGTTCTTTTTTATGGCATTTGTTTAAAAAGGAAACATTTGGATTCTTTTTAAGGAAGACATTTTCCATACAGTGAGTGATGTCAGACGTATCTGGATGTGAGTGACTCTTGTCATTCATTTCACAAAGTAAAATGATCACATTACAATTACTTGCCCTTGAAAATTCTTGAGCGACTCATTTTTTCCGTCACGAGAGCCTTGAGAGAGGTTCGAATCGTGTTTTTTGGTTCAGTATTTCACTTGGCCTCCATTGAAAGTGGAGCACTTTGCTGCCAGGATTCACCACTTGTACATCTGGGCTGACCTGGTTTTGTTTAGAGTTCAGTGCCGAGCCCGGAGCTGTGTGGTATAAGTCGTGAGCTCTTCCTCGAGATGTGAGCGCCGGTTGTTGGTGGGTAAATGGTTAACTCCCAAGCAGCAGCAGGTTGGCTGCATTGTAAATCATAACTTCTCATTGTCTTCTTTCCCACTTGTGCTGTGCGCATTCACCGTGTGATTTGTGGACCAAGTTCTCCTTGCAGCTGTTTTTATGTGTGTCAAGGAAGCCTGAGGAGTATGGCAGGAAACACACAGTCACACATGCTTCTGTGCTGAAAAGAGGAGAGCTATAGTGCTGTGGAAAAAGGCCCTTTACAGATTCCTTGTTTTTTGTTGTTTTTTTCCCCATGTTTTTAGATGTACTTAGCTGAAATCTGCCTGTTTTCTGCTAATGTTGAAAAAATACAATTTCGCAATTGCGATATTAACTGTAAATGAGAAATAAAATAAAAATCACACGTGAATCAGCTTGCTCGCACTATGTCATTAAAAATCATGGCAGCAACGGATGTAAACAATTACATGAGACATATTCATAATGTAGTCATGACGCCCTATCATCATCTATGAGCCATCAGAGGAGACGTCTGCGTCTTATTCAGCTGTTGGAGTGACAAACCTCTTGTACCTGAGAGTGACTGCATATGCTTCTTTTTCCAAGTAACCCCAGTCTATTGGCCCGGCCGTACTCCGCTCTACAAAAAGTGCATCACGTTTCCACCGGCCAGCTTAGTCGCTAGCACAGGAACATCTCCTTGTGTTGCGGTAACTCTTTCTACGCCAAGAGTTGCTCTTGAGAAGTGTGCGCTACCGAAATGTGGAGTAATTTGTGGAGACAACGGAAGAAGAGAGCCATGGACAACATTGGCCCTGTGTTGTTGCTGTTTTTTAATCTTACAGGGATTCTCCTGAGATTAAACCCTGTCCCCTCTGCAGGATTAGAAGTACTAGAACAGCCAGACTCCAAAGCAGAAAGACTTGATGAGGAAATCCGTGTCCACCTCTGTCTCGTCTTCAGCCTCCACACGTGTAGGGATAAATCCTGTGCAGAATACGGACCAGATAAATAAAATGCGCTCGGACTTGAGGACGCAGAGCTCAATTCATGCTCAGCAACTTGACTATTTTGCCATTTACAGTTACTGTTTTACGGTTTGTAGTGATAACACACTGATACTAGCTCACTTTTACGTACATGCATGCAAAGATAAGTAAAGCCTTACCACTGCAAATGTCCTCCAATAGCGAGGTAGCAGAGTCCATGCCACCTTCCCGTCCACAACTAGCAGGGCAATGACCATAAATTGTGTCCGTAAAGTCGAACCACTGCTTTCGACTGAACCCGCTCCGCCTCTTGCGGTCCTTTCAGGTTCTTGTATTCACTTTTTAACCTTTTAAATTTTTCCTGGCAGTGTCGCGATGTTCTGTGGTTTTCAGTGCCGGCCATTCGTTTTGCAACATCAACAAAAACCTTTTTGTTTCTTTTTGGGTTTCTTGTCCCCAGTAATTGAGAGAAAAGGCTGCACCTCGTTGTTGCTCCAAGGAGTATACTTTTGTGAGGACTCCATTGCTGCTCTCTTTACAGTTCAAAAAATGTCTGTCGTCGTTTTCTTCTCTCTTTAAGCTTGCATCTGACCACGCCCATGACCAATCAGTGAGCAGGAGGACCTAAAGCTTGTGTCACCCACAGAACTTGCTCAGACCTGACCGACCCCACTCCAAAGCAGGAACCTAAAAAGCAGGTATCATCCTTCAAAAGAAATGCTACTGGAAATGCTGGTTACAATACAGGCCGAGTAGAGTGGAGCAGGACCCATTAGAGCCAGTGGAAATGTGCACCGTTTTGGGGAAATTTATGTGAAATACTTGAAAAACCTGTCAAAAAGACCTGAAGAAAATGACCATTAAACAGATGGAAAAACAGACTCAGCAGCTTCCAGGTCATCAAAAAGGTTCCCACTCAGATTTTTATTTACGTCTTGTGTTTTAGCTCATCGTCTAGATCAATGTTAACATATTTTACCTCTTAATTTGTAGCTCCTTTGTGTCTAATTTAGTTCCCTTTGTGCTAATTATTCACCTTTTCTCAGTTTGACCCTTTCTACTTTCCTCCACAGCTGTTCCAAATTCTCCTAATTAACTCACTTTACCCTTTCCTTTATTTTTTAAAGGAAAATACACCTGTTATTACTTCAGTTCGTTTTAAGGTTTACAAAAAATAAGCTTGTCAAATGGTTATATTTGCAACAGACTTGACCATGCAAAGAAATCAATGATAATGAATACTGCTTAACCATCCCAAATGAGCATCCTATTTAGTAAAATAATTTAGGCACCGTCGTTTAATTATTTAAGCTTTTATTTTATGTGTCTGCTTAACAATGAGACACAAAAAATAAAGAGATTGTCTGCGTGCAGGACTCTACCTGAAGCTAATTTGCAACCCTCATCACTGGCTGGGCTTTAAAGATCAAAACATAAACAGAACTTGGATTTAAAAACGTGCATTACTGCAAATTAAATGTGGAATCCATGAAAATATTAAATAAATTTATAAAAAACAGTAATTATTGACAAATATCTGGTTAATTTCTACAACCTAAAGTAAGCTAATTGTCACATGCTTGCTGACATTTTAATATTTTGAAAACCTCGAATTTAGTAACACTGCTTGTTCCACTGGTATGTTTGCAGTGTAAGTATGAATTGACCAAACATGGTTTTTTTGTGTGTGTGCCTTCAGCTGGTAAACCATCCTCTGGGTCTGTTTGACAGTGATTTCTAGTGTCAGCTTGAAAGGAATTGCCTTATACATACCATTACCCCTTCAAATCCACAATAACCACTGCATTTGTCCTTGTAAACAGTAGGTGTCACTGCAGAGAATAGCTGGATCTATGAAACAAGTGACAAGAAAAGAAGAGGCTAGATAGAGGAGGTGTTTTTTATATAGTGGACTTGTAGCATTTGTGGGAGTTGGGACCCACAGTCGCCCACCAATTGCTGTAAATTCACAAATACTAAGCTCTCCTCTAAAATAGCTTACAGCCAACTGTATTAATTTACTTCAAATATCTTTGTACTTTAATATACATTAATACACAAAGTGGAAACCATTTTAACACTACAGCAGAAGCTACTAAAGTTTTCCTTACCTTTGGTTTTTCGGCTACAGCCAATCAGCTCCAAGGAAAATGAATGTTGCTCCTATTTTGCAAACGTCAGCCAAAAGTATCATTTTAAATAGATATTTGGGCTTCTGAAGTTGCATTTTCTTTCAAATATTTTAGATATGCTCTCTGCGATTCGGCAATTTTATTAGCAAATAACTTTGAGTTATATTCTTCTGAAAAGTCCAGGAATGCTGAATCGTGAATAGGTGGAGGTCAAAGTATACACAATCTAAAATAAAAAAGTTCTCCTTCAGGTGGCATTTTTAAGTTGATGTAACTTTAACAGCACATAATCCATCAGCTATATCCAGTTGAATGTGTGCCTGCCAAAATGAATGTGTTTTCAGACTCTACCATAAAATTATCATTTCTGTTTGGTTAGAGCGACTCTCACTCTGTAGAAAAAAATTGGCATCAATGGCAATTTGTCCAGGAGGCTGAAAAACACCTGCCTCATTTTTATTTATTTATTGTTGTTGTGCAATACCGTTTATGAGACCAACAGCAAGAGAAATGGCTCAACAACTCTCGGACAGATGTCATGTTAGGATGACTGTGACGTGTCAAAAACAAGTTGAAAACAGACACTTCCTTTAAACTCTGCACTGTAAAGTATAGCGAAAAACATTCTGGCCGTTTGGAAAAAGTCAGTGCACGGAGTGCGAGGACACAAACGCCTGTTGGATCCGTGTGTCCTTCAGTGTGTCTCAGGACGCACTGCATCATCATTATACCACTGTGATCATTACAGCCTCCAGGGCTCTCAACTACCTTGGAAAATCACGGTCTCGCAGCAGGTTCT
Organism: Brachyrhaphis roseni; assembly: GCA_903066815.1. Classification (NCBI taxonomy): domain Eukaryota; kingdom Metazoa; phylum Chordata; class Actinopteri; order Cyprinodontiformes; family Poeciliidae; genus Brachyrhaphis; species Brachyrhaphis roseni. The sequence continues at coordinate 108,798 of CAEFZY010034854.1, forward strand.
GCTGCTGCATCAAGAAATTAAACCTCAAGCGCCGTAATGATAACTCTATCAGTTCTTCACAATAGTAACCAAAATCTATTGCTACAAGCTTAACTGCAAAGCGGGAGGTGTAATGCACACCTTTCCTCAACGATTGACAATGCTTCCTCTGAGAATTTCACCCAATGAGTTATTCTTGCATGTTTGTTTTTATACATAGTTTTAATCAATCAGCAACCTCAAAAACGCTGTCAGAGATGTTTTGCCAAAAAATTAGTTCTTGTTCCATCCATACAATCACTTCTAACAAAGTTTAAAAGAGAGTGCTGCTAAGGTTTGCTGATGGGGTGGCAAGGTAAAAATGAGCGCACAAGCAGCTTTAGAATAAAGAGGAGCAGCTTTTTTGCTGTGTGCATCATTAAGGATGTAGAACATCCAATAAAAATTGTAAGACGAGATTAGATTTTAATGGAGCCAAAGGTCGCAGCAGTGAGTGCTGCGACCTTCCAAACAGCGTACGCCTATTTACGCCGAACAAACAAGTCGCAACTAAATAATACCCTAGCAACGGTGTACAGCATCGTTACAGCTAATCCAATCTAGAGTCATTGATTTTTAGAGCAATAAACAACTTTCGGCCAAATTATGTAAACCTTAAACTTGGCAGTCCAATTAACTTGGATCCCCGCCACTACGCGGACTAAATCTGAAGTTGATCGGTTGAGCGACCGTCGAGAAAAGGAAAGAGCACAGCCAGGCGCGTGAACAACAAACAGTTGGGGATTTATTTTGTTAGCTACAGAGATGTGATATGTGGCATTCAGTGTGGGAATACATAATGACCAATTGATTTTTGCGCCGAGAAATGAGGCTGCAGCGGGAAAGGTAAAGAGGAACAGGAAGTAAACGCCTTGGGGTAAGAGCAGGAGAAGGAGAAGGAGCAGGTGCAGCGTTGCGCATATAGGGTTGACAGATAGTTATAAACCCAATTTTCTATGAGAGATGGAGACTGCATTTTCTTTGTGGTCGGAACAGAGGAGCCTACTCTGGACTGAGCTGAAAGCAATTGAAAACTCCAATCAACGACGTGACCGTGCTATCTACATTTTATGAGTGCGCAAACACTTGAAGCATAAAAAGGATGGCATCCCGAACACTAATAGCGGCCTGGCGTGTGTGTGTGCGTGTGCACTGAGCGGACATATTTGCCTGCCAAAATACTCAAATGCTTTGAATCAGTCTTTTCCAAAGTTTCCATCAGGTGTAATAGAAAGGAAAAGTTTGTCAAAGGTTGCTTCGGCCTGAGAGGAACGGAATGTCGGACGTAATCAAATCATTTCCCACTACGACAGCATCTGGTGTGTGGCTCCGCTGTCATTTCTTTTTACTGTAGCCACCCCTTTTGGGTGGTGTTCTGGCTAACCTGATGTTGTGCAGCAGCACCCCAGTCAAGGCAGGGGGAAGGCAATAAAAATCAAAATTAATATGAGATTTAATGTATACATAAACCCACACCTGGAATGGCTGGTTGGTGCTACTGTTACTAGAGGGCTCCCACTGGGGATGGTCTAAATGGGTTGCTCTAATGCAACTGCTTTCTCTTGGCTTTGCCATGGAGAGGAAATTATACTGTTACACACAACCTGAGGTGAGTTCCAGTGACAGAGTTAGAATTTTTTTAGTAAAACAAAAAAGAAATAACCCCCATATAGCATGGTGGACTCCTAGTCTGACTTGGATGGTCCACTTCTTGTGCCGTTTGACCGCTGAGAGCATAGTGATGCAAATTAGGCTGCGAACATTTTTCTTTTACCTTTTCAAACGTATAATTAGCGACTGTAAATGGTGATCATATTCAAATGTGGACTCTTTTGGGAGAGAGGGGGGTCAAATTATCCCCCACAGGATGGATATTAAAATTCAACGCTGCGCCACTCGGACTTTATATTTTAAAAAGCGCAGTGGAAAAAAACTTCGCTCGTCTCCCTTAAAATTGGGGTGCATCTCTTAATTATGGACACAGAGCCAATTTGCGTTGAGCATGTCTCCCTGCAGATAATTATAATCATTATAATTGCTTCAAGCATTTGTTTCATGCAGCAAAAGCTATAATGTTCGCACAGATCCTCAGTAATAAAGGCTTTGGCTCTGCACTTGGCTTCTGCCAAGCTGTTATACAGTGACTGGACGTGAATAATCAATAGGAAATTGAAATGCAGGGGTAAATACATGGCTGTCTCTACCCTATCCTCTGTACTGCCAGTCTCTTTCTCTTGGTCCCTGGGTACAGCGCCAGAGACTGATCAAAGACTGTGTCTGATTCACTCTGAATCATCAAGGAGAGAAGACAGGGAGCTCTGTGATTACTGAACGTTGACGTCAATTTCACTCATTCAACAATGCGTAGCTGTCACACGGCAGGTATGTTATGTACTCTGTCTGATCACCTGGGAGCCAGTCATGCCAGCTTTTATTGATCATGAGGGTTATTCTTGCATTTTTCATGAGGGGAGACATTTTGCGATCAAAAAGTGCCACCGGTTCAGATGCGCTGATTGCTTTGAAAGGCCTGGGCTTGACAATTCGGAGATGTTCGCGCTCGTCTACGCCAACCACCTTGGCTTCATCAAATGCGTTGTGAGGGAACCTCACAAAAGATCAAATAAAAGCGCATTACCGTCTGCATACCGTATAAAGCAAATCTTTAATCTCAAGACTTTTGATATGGATTTTCAAAGGTCAAAGCTGAAACAGTAGAGAGTGCAGCGAACCGAGTTAAGGGATCAGTGATATTAATCAGAATGATTACAAAATGGTAGGTGGTGGACAAATTACACTGAGATGTAATAAAATACCACCCAGTACAACAGGAAGTGTTGTAATATGTCCCTGATGTGGTGCCGCCATGATCACACAGAGATCCAGTTGTTTCTCATCTGTAAAACATTTTTCATATGACGTCCTCTTAAATATGAATCCCTTTGCATTAATTTCAATGATCCCAAATGTGTCGGTATCATTTTTAGATGAACAATATTGTTTTTTCTCCTAAAATGCAACACCACTTGGTTTTCTTTTTTTTTTTTTTTGTGTCTCTGGCAAACTGCTGTAACATTATTTGAAACAAGGGTGGATTTCCTTAAAACATTATAACACAAACGATGACCTAGAATAATAACATAATTTTTGTACATTTGTTATGACTTTTGTTATGAAAGTCATAACAAACTTTCAACTTTAAGACGTGCAGTATCTGGTGATCTGAGCCAGTTTGAAAATGATGTTTTTATTGATTAAAGAAGGATAACTTTGGAGATTGTTGTAATTAAATCACTTTGAGCAGCCACATACCTCTGCTGTTTGTTGTTACAAATAAGAAAAAAAATTGAAGCATATTTTTGATCTGCATCACTCTTGTTTCGTTAGTTGAAATCATGTCAGACGAAAAAATGTCAAGCGTAGCGCTAAGATGTGACTCAACTGAGCTCCTTCGGTTTTACTAGTTTTATTTATGGAAGCTCACGTTTATATGGGATGTGATTAGCTTGATTGCTACTTCAAAATGAACTGTAATATGCTTAATAAAGGGTTTCTCTTTTAACCTATTTGATTAACCTACTTTGAGGAACAGGGTAGTAAAATATATGTTCAACTAATATCAATTAATATTGTAGTAAACACTGGTTTTCTCCTCGCAATGAATTTTTATGGTAAGCTGTGCAAAGCTAACGTCTTTCTAGTTACAACTTTAACTTTTAAATCAATTAATGGCACCAACCAGAACTAATGTAATTACTAATACAAGTTTTAATGCAAGCGAATACACAAATGTCATGTTGATAACATAATGTATCAGGGCATTTTTTATTATTATTGTTTAATTTAGAAAAGCCTGACTATTTTAAGGGAAAAATAGTTCGCTGACAACAACCAAGATGTGAGGATATATTCCTAGTTAAACAGGGAGGTGAACTGGCACATAAATATTTGATTCACAGCAAATGAAATAAATTCTCACTGCTTGGTTGCTTAAGGGTTTTCAGGATCACAGCGTCACAGCGAACGGAGATGTAAGCTGTTTTCCTTAAACAGGAGACGTAGTTCCCTTTAGCTGACAGAAACATTTGTTTTCCGTAGCGGTTCAATGGTTTACTGAGCTCTACATGTATGAATAAAACATTCAGACCTGCTAGAGGAGGCACCTTGGCTGGAGGGTCAGCTGCCCAAAATGCAGGTGGAGTGCAGATGAGCACCCCAGCACGAGAAATGTACCAAATTGCTGATGTGTGATGGAAAAAGCCGCGGGAACTGAAATAGGAGGAGTCGGCGTGCAGCGCTAAAGCCCTAAAATGCATATCCACAGGTGGGTTGCTATGGGGTTACACTCTTTTGTGGATTACACCAATATCAGAGTTAAATGTGTAATCATACAGTGAGGCCACACTCTGGATCAATGTGGATACCCTTCAAAACGAATAGTCTGACTCTGACAGGAGGCTCTTAGAATTATTCATAAGGGAAGACGATAAACATCACAAGTTATTTGCATTTAATCTTAAAATGCTGAACAATGGCTGATTTTTATTTCTATCAAACTAATAACTAATTTTTCTGCTCAGTGCTTTCCTGTGGATGGAATAAAAATACACATGAACAAGACAATGGAGTGTAAAAACATTGCTTTACTGTTGCATTATATGCCATGACCATCCTAATCAGTGAACCTGGGAAACAACGGAGCCTATTTGGAGCCTTCATCTCAGGCATGAAGTAAACCAAATCAATTCGAGATCCAATCCCGTAACTTTCACTTTCTCTTAATTTCAAAACTACTCCTTTGATTAACTTTCTTTCTTCCACTCTTGTCTTTTGTCCCTTATGGAAATAAAGAGTGGGGACACATAAAACATGACTGACAGCTACGGGTGTATCAACAGCTGCCCAAGCCTCCTTTTTAGATCAGCAGATGTTCTATTAAAAATTTAATCGGACTACAAGGAGAAGGAAAACAAAATGCAACGCCAGATTATATCTGCTTTCCGTCATTTTAAATCATCTGCAAAAAAAAAAGCTGCCATTTTAGTTAACTGTTGCTTATTTAGGTTGAAAAATGAAAGCGTTTAGCTGAGACGTGAGTGCTATTCGACCTAAAAAATATATATTGTTTTGGCTTTGAAAGTAAATTTGTGACTTAAGCTACTGCAAAGCATCTGTGTAAATACCATGACATTCATGGCTAGCCTCTAACCAAGCCTCGCAACAAACACACTGCACTCAAAGTAATTATATTTGTGTCAGGGTCAGTTGGAAGACCACAAAATGCATCAGATAGGAAATGAGCAGATTTCAAATGAAATGAGGCCAAGAGAGAGCACTGCTCATATAAAACCCTCAGAGCTTCATAGGGCAACAGCAAAGTCTGGAGTTGTTGTTGTTGTCAAAGGGATATATTATAATTTCTAAAGTGAGATTCTGCTAATTGTTGAAAGCAGTTAATATCTTATCCTTCAGCAGATGTAGTTCTCTTAGAACCGTAAGACCCAGGCCCAAAGTAGACTTTTAGCATCTTAAGCTAACTTCATAGCAGTTAATGCGAACACTATTTTATAAACCTGTAAAATGCCACAAACTTTACATTGGGTGGCTATAAGGTGTAGTTTGACCGGGAGATCCAAAACTCATCTGAGCAGAACTTTTCCGTGTGTGGTGTTGGACAACTTTAGTGTGATTGGTATTCAGAGGAGGGAAGGAGTTTCCCATGAAGTATGGAACGCCTTGGCCACTTTAGGTAAACGGAGATTTCTGGGTTACCCTCATTTGGTGGACTACAGTCTCAACATGCAGTAAATGGCAAGAAGTCGGAACCCAAGTGAGCTACGTCAGGGCCTGTAAACTCCATATGTGGTTCTCCTACTTTACTTCTGATGCACGTGATGCTTTCTGTGATTATGATACTTAAAAGGCAGAAGGCTGTACACCATCAATGATATTCTGAACTGAATGTGTTGCACCAGAGTCTGAATGGTACACATCACCCCCAAACACCCCCAAAAAATAAAATACCCGTCTGCATCAACAGTAAGGCTGAGCTGAAGGAATAAATTAATGTTGACCTAAGCTAATATCTTACTTTTTGAAACACCTGCCTACTCTGGATGGAAATCCTTTGTATTCTGTTCTTCGTACATTTAAAGGTGGCGAACTTTCATTTTTCTTACCAATACTTTTTAGTTTCAGTGTTAATATTGTCACATTCACATCTGGTATGAATGTGACAATGATTTAAAGGTTTATTAAACTGCATTTGGTTAAACAAGTGTAACATGACCACTAATCAAGATTTCTACTAAATTCAGCCGGCAAAGGAGTTACGTCTAAAATATTAACTTCCTATAACGTGTGAACAGAACCTCACTTAACCTCACGTTGCACCAGAAGGGTATGTTTTTTAATGTACAATTGTGTGAAATTGGAAAACTCTCTTTTTTTAAAATACTGTAGAATGAACTTTTTAATGTAGAAAGAGTCATCAGACATATATTCATATAGATGTGAATTTTCCATTTCTCTCAGCTGTAACACACCTTTACATCTCAGGTCTGACTATCAGCTTTAGCGGACCTCATGCAGAGTTTTTTTTTTTCTTTCCAGGCTAATTAGGAACGTCCATCATAGCTAAATTGACCTTTATAAGTCAGTTCAGCAGAGCCAGTCTTTTAACTAGTGCAGAGAGTGGAAGAGCTAAGCCTAGCTAATTTATCTAGAACTTAATGTCATAATATGTAACAGATTAAATGAACTAACAGGAAGTTTATTAAGACAACTATTTATATTTCCGTTCAGTAACCATGATATATTGGCTGCTTAAGTAGAGGTATGCATATAAAGCAAATAACATAATGTTCCTCACAGAGTGTTAACATGCTTTGATAATATACAAAATGCAGGTAAATTAGTGTGATCTTTTACTACATACTAATCAGAACAAAAAAACATGTTGACCATTATCACTTCAACATATTAATTTCAATATTTTGTTTTGACCAATCCTGCATCCTGTATCTCAATGATAATACATTAACTATATTACCAAAGTTTCATTTTTCCTTGTATTTCTAAATTTTTAGGAAATTTTGGCCAATAAACTCTGGACAAAGGAGTAAGAAACACTTTCCGATGAAGGCTATCATTCAGTTTCATCCTTCCCTGCAGTTTTGGTTGTTTATCACCCCTGGGTATAAAATGAAGCCGTCTGTCTTTGGATGTTTCATTTTGATTATAATTCAATTAACAAACACCAAGACTATGCATGATGCCACCACTTATGGCCAACAATTTAAAGTAATTTCCCATAATCCCCTCATGATCTCCAATAAATAACATCTCCCAGTTGGTGTTTGCCAATGGTTATTTTAGTTTGTTTGAAAATATGTTGGAATTTTCCAAATGCTCGGTTTAAGCTTTTTATTTCCTTATTTATGTAAAAAAGAAAATATGAATACTATAAATAGTTATAAAACGGAGGTAGAAATGTACAAAATAACAACACAGGCACTACCTGGTAAAGGGGAAATTGACCAAGAACTGTTAGTGAGAGCCTACCATGGAGTCATTGAAAAACTCTAGTTACATGCATTTCTATGTACTGCTTTTCACAGTGTTCAATCAATTCAGTACAGGGTACGGGGTTTTGGGGTGAAGTCAACGTCTTGTTTGATCTTACTTAAATTCGAGGATCAACTAAACATGTGGGAATAAAACATTAGTGTGATATGATATGAGAGCCTGCAGTTGCTTTCAAAATTCCTAGCTACCTTTACCAGAAGTGTATCTTCATGTTTCAGTTTCAAGCTTCCAGCATGCTGAGGTGAGTGAAACATGCTGACAATGAAACTAATCACAGCCATAGCAATTGTATAGCAGTAAAACAAAAATACTAACCTGTATGATCCATTAGCAACGTCGCTAATTTTACGTTTTGTCGTATATATTTTTTTATTATAGACTGTGCAGCTGTCAGGGAAAGCGAAGTAAGGGAGCAAGGCCTCAATGTTTCTTAAACTGTGGAAACATTTTAAGAAACATTAAAATGTTTGTTAAACATTTTAATGTTTTAAGAAACATTAAAATGTTTCTTTTTAACATTTTAATGTTAAAAATGTTAAAAAGAAACATTTTTCTTTTTAAATATTTGTGATATTTTATTTGTGATAAAATATCACAACATTTGTGATATTTTATCACAAATATCACATATTTGTGATAAAACCAAAAAATAATTGGTTTTATCACAAACCAATTATTTGGTTTGTGATAAAACCAAATAATTGGTTTTATCACAAATATGTCAGAATTGTGAAGATCCTGAGAAAGAAAATGATGCCCATACCCAGAACGTGAGGCAGTTTCTGTGAAGACACTCAAGAGTGGTGTAGCTTCAAGCAAAATCACGCCTCTAACTTTTTTAATCACACCCTGGAGGGGCATGTTTGACCTGCGCAAAGATGTTGGACTGTTTGAGCGTGGGCTCCACTGGTCATCCCGGGTCATCCTGTCTGTTCTGGGCCCCCTGAGATCTTCTTCTAAATGATGTCTGTAGTACTGATGGGGTTTGGAAGCATAACCCGCCGCTATCCCTTCCCTCACAACAGAGAAGAAACTCCTCTCGCCTAATTTAATCCTCCGAGCATTGACAAGGAACCAGACTGAAGTGCACACACAATTTTTTTTAAAGTCTTTGTTATATTATAATGTACATTCTCTGATGTTTTTATGTTTTGTTTTTTTTTTTATAATTTTTGCCGGTGTTTGGCAAATTCATTTGTGTTTATGTTGAGAACAAAAATTGACATATTATCGTGGGAAAAGATAGAAAAATTCAATCTTTAACTTAAGTACACAAATAAAAAAATAAGTAAATTCACTAGTGACAATTCTTTTGAACGAATGCAACCAAATGTATTATTTTAAATTTACATACTATTATTTTAATCTGGTCCAATTTTCTAGATACTTCTTAATAGTCTGTGATGTTTTCTTTCCCTAAATATACCATGATTACAATTCCTTTCAGACATAGCATACAAGACTTTTACACATAAGTTATAAAAATCCCTGCAGTAATAGAAATAACGCATCCAACAAAAGAGTTTTGTGTCTTACAAGTGCTGAGAAAGACCTTGTCTGAATTTAGCCAGGCAAAGACTTGATGATCCATATTGTATAGACTGATGACACAAAAGTTTAACTTTTTGCAAGGGGCCTGTCTATTAAATCTTGTGTAAATGTAACATGGCATTTCAGACAAAGAACATCATACCAACAGTATAATATGGTGGTGGTAGTGCGATGGTTGTTTTGCTGCCTCAGGAAAAAAAGAGAATCAAAGACCTCAAGCTAAGGCCCAATTAGATTCTGCAGCAGGAAAAGCAAAAAAGACGACAAAGTCCCGAGCTGATTATGATTGAGATACTGTGTCGTGGTCTTCAAAGGGCGGTTTCGCTCTAAAAAATTACAACGTGGCTGAATTACAACACTTGTGCAAAGAAAAGTTATCTATAATTTCTTCACAGTGCCGTATAACCCTGGATTTACTCTGCATACGCTCCACTCAGAAGCCTAAAGGTGAAGCATGGGGAATGAGAGATCGTACCATAAAGCCAGCGATAAAAAGGGTGAGTGGTGTCATATAAATTATTGTACTTCTCAACTTCCAAAATTAATATCTTTCCCTACATTGCTCTCTCACTTCATCTGCCCTGACCATCGCTCTTTCTGCAACTTGAACAAGAGAACTTGGTTTCAGAATTAAATCCATGTTTTGTGTGTATTTGTTGTCATAAATAATACATGCTAGCAGCATAAGTACACCCATATATTCATTAATATAGTCAGATTTTAGAGGAAATGTAGTCTGTGTTGGTGAATTATTTTGAAAATATGAATGCTGCGCTTGTCTTTTCCTGTTGAGACAAATCAATAGTTATGTAAAAGCGATACCTTTACTCACCTTCTCTATTTACCATGCTGGCAGTAATATTGAATTATGCCATCACATGGTATGTACTTGAACACAGGAACACACTTGCATACTTGGGCATTTTTCTAGAACATATTACCTAAAGCTCTTCCCCTTCAACTTCACTATTTTCAGAATAACTTCTGGTTCAAAGGTCAATTGTGCCATCATCCAATCAGCAATACTTCATGTTTTTTTGTTTTTTTACCAGTACCAAACCTCTTCCAGTAGGTTAATGTGTTTTTTAAGATGTGTTTTTACATTTGAAGTTGTCATTGTATATCATTATCTATCTATTGATCGATCGATGGATATAGTTTGAACTGTTGTCAAGTGTGTGGCCTTGTATTTGTTACATTGTAAGGTCCATTTTTCCAACAAATCCTACATTGTGAAGACCCACAGAAGAAGTTCTGCTTTTGGTTACGGTTAGGATTAGGACTAAGGTGTGAATTGAGTTTAGGTTAGGTTTAGGGTTAAGGAATGTACTGGTAATGTTTAGGCTATGGGTCAAGGTTAAGCTATAGAAATGCATGGAAATTGAATGGAAGTCGGTGCAAAGTCCCTGTGAATGTGGAAAGACATACTCAGTGCACGTGTGCATGGTTGTATGGCTCTGTATTGCCATGTACAAAGAATAAACTGGTAGAAAAGAAATGTCTGTAAACTTGGCGGTCCACACTTTGCTACTAAAATACAGTTAAATCTAAGAAAAAAAAATATTTCTGTATACTGGCAATTTTATCACCTCATTGCAAACAACACCTCCAAATATAAAGTTCAATATCATTTTCTTGTGCCTTCCCACCTACTCAGTTATGAGGCTGAGCTAGTGCGAGGCTGGATCATCTGTAGAGTCTGTGGATGTCAAATCGCCTGCATGTTTGCAGTGTTAGAGGAAAAGGAGGAGATGCTAAGCTGTTGCTGACTGAGAACAACGCCGAAGATGATACGGCACAAGAAAGAGTCAGGGGTTCACATCAGCTCAAACCTCCCATTTTGGGAGTCACTAAAGACCCGCAGTAGAAGAGATGAGAACTGGCCCTGAGGCATGGCTGTGTTCATAAGCAGAATAATGTAATCTGTTTTAAAACAACAAGCCTCTGCTTTTTTTATGTCATGTTTTATATTCGGCTGAACGTATCCCCCCAGAATGCATTCTTTTATACAACAAGCTCTAAAAGAAGAAACACAGGCATTTTTAACATCACAGCTTTTTCCTTGTCAGCTTTCATTTCTTTCAGATTAATGTTGAGCTGAATATATCTGCATGACTGTACAATATGCGAATCTGCAAGACGGTTGTGTAGAAAAACTCGTATAACGCCCATAGATGTGAAAGATGATGATCTTGGCAATTTTATTTTCTTTTTTTTGTCATTTAAAATGACATTGATCAAAAACTTGCTGTACTTACATTTACAGTGGTATTCAGTTATAGTCTTCAACATGCATATGACTCTATTACCTTCTGGATTAGCTGCATAAAATTATCTTAGGCTTCAAAAGAGACAATAAAACACTTGGAAAAACATTGAAATAATCCAACAATTTTTTTTTCCAATAAAGTCACCTCAGTTAATTTACTTAAATTTACCAGAAGATCTTATAAATGTATATTTTTTAAGTTTATGAGAGTATCTAGAGAATTTATTAGTAACACAGAACTTCCTGTTTCTTTGGCTTATGAATACGACATGACAAAGAGAGAAAATAGAAAACGCAACAAAAGTATTTAAGAACATGAAGCAACAAGGAAGCTACTAAACGTGTTCATGTGTATAATCAGGGAAATAATTGAAACATTTCAAGGACTGACAGAGGCCCATTTGCCTTCAATATAGCAAAAACAAGATAATCCGCCACTCAAATAATATAGACGAGTGTTTCTCAAGAAAAGGTTCCTACAATTGATTCTGTGACAATCAAGGTTACAGAAGGACTTAAAATTAGAAAGGCTACTCTTAATTTAATACAGACACTTACACCTCAAATGTGTGTCTTCATAATTGTCTGAATGCAAGTCACTTTATAAGGACTTGTATTTTAGTCCAGAATCTAAAAGGAGTACACAACCTTGCTTGGTTGTTATTTACGACAGTGTGAAATCTTTCTCATCCTGGAGGAGTTGATTTCTTGCTCTCCAGTGGAACCGTGTTAATTCTGCCATTTGTCCACCTTTTTCATGCATGTACTTTGTGTGAGGTTTGTGCCGAGTTAATGAACGACATTATGTTTTTTTTTGTTTTTTTTATCCACCGTGGCAATGTCCTCAGTGTAACTCAGTGAGTCATTTCAAGTTGTGTTTCCCATTGTCATCGTAACAGTGCTGTTGAGATCCAAAGTTGCCACAGCTGCAATGACCTGACTGTACTCCGGATGAGGTGAGAGATTGTTGTGTGGAGGCGCATGTCCCCAGAAACCCGGCTTGGAACCACCGTGACCTAAAAGCAAGGCGCTCTGTTTTGTTTTGTTCTGCTCAGGTTGTGGTCTGGTGCTTGCAAAGTTGTGAGACAGCAGGAAGAATTAGGAGTTAGAATAAAGAAACCCATTTTCTGGCAGCTTCCGATGACCAGATGAGCTCCTGCCAATTGTTCAACTTTCATTTCGTTTTGATTCAAAGGTAAGAGATCCGAATTCATGTAGCACTTTTCTAGAACGGACCACTCAAAGCACTTTACATTAGAGCCACTTTCGCGTAGTGCACTTGATAATATGCACACAAAACATCGTAATCCACTTATTAAAGCAACATTATGTAACTTTTATGCAAAATATGTTTCATACAGTCACAACATGGTGGCAGTTTTACCAAAACATATTTTGTTACATAATGCAGCTTTTATATGTGGATTACAGTTAGTGTTATTTGTTTGTCCTTTAGCAGTTTATATTTATTTTGGGGATTTTTATGTTTTCTTCTATTTGCTGGATAACAGAGAGTTGTTTGCAGCAAGAAGGTCCTGGGTTCAAATCCCTGTCTGGGCTCTTTCTGAGTAGAGTTTGCATGTTTTCCCCCACCAAGTGCATGCGTGGCTCCATGTTAGGTTGCATGTTGGGTTAATTGGTCTCCATTGATTGTCCTTAGAAGTGTGTTTCTGTGTTGACCAGTGGTGGACGGAGAATCCTTCCGTCCACAAAGTAAAACATGTTAGTTTTACTTTGACTAACATGTCAAAGTAAAACAAATGACATGTTTTACTTTGTCATTTGTAGATGTCAGTTGATTTATAATGCATTTAATTCTTGTTTTTTATTAATTATCTATGCTTGAGCTGATTTTAATACATTTTGAATCCTGAAGAATATATATATAAATCTCCCCATTCTCCTAGTGTGTAATAAAGACGTCTCCCTGGAAACCAGTGTTCATCATTGAGATCGCATGGTGTTGTCAGACTGATTTATAAACAGGAGTCTAATGTATTTAGCTGAACTTGAGCAGCTAAATACATTAGGATGTATGGCCAGAGAGAGAGACGAAAAACTGCATACATTTTGTTTTTGAAGAGTACACAATCTCTTTTTACTCATCTTTACAAAATGGATGCTGGTAAATGAAAAGGACGCTGCTTCTTCTTCCTCCTTCATTCATCTGCGCATGTGGCTGTCTTCGCGCATTAGCGTCACATTGGTATCTGCACGTAAATCCAGGAACTTGCTTTTGTTTCACGCGTCGTTTCGGTGCACGCGGGCGGCCGCGTGGGTGCGCTGAGCCAATTTACATCCATGTTTTACTGCCGTTGCAATCATTTTTCACTCCCAGGTCTAAGTGCGTGCTTTTCTGGCTTTGCAGCGTTGTGCTAGCAGCTCAGTCCCTGGCTCTCCCCTACCATCGTTTGCTTTTTATCATGCATGGCACACTGCTGGTCTACTGCAGGCACAAAGCACTTCATCACCACAGCCTGCAGAGAAAACCAGAGACAGATGGGGAGATGGGCTCAAGGTTCAAGAAGAACCCTATTAGGACAGGTTATCCTGTCAGCTGCCAAGCTCGGCACCTTGTTTTTTCGTCACCCCGTGATGTTCTGACTTGTTGGATAATAGGAAGTAGTGTGGTACATCCTTACATTTTAAGATTATTGGCAACAAAATGCTTGGCGATAAGGGGACAGATCAATGTTATTTGAATTCACTCAAACCAGCAGGCCTTTCCCTCCTTAAATTCCAGCCTGAGGGGATATCTTTAGCTAACAGCCTTGTGGAGAGGATTCAGCACAGGATTCTGTCAGAGGACATCTCCGCTGAGGAAAAATGTTGAGCTGAAACAGAGGCAGCGGGGGAAGGAGACTGTTTCCTGGTGTCAGCTCTAACTGGGCTGGGACTATTGCAGCTTCTCTCAGGTACACCGATGTCATCCCTGACTGCCTGCTGCGGAGAGAAACACCGAGGTGTCAGCTTTAAGTGGTTAGGGGGGAGTTTTGTCACCGATCACCCATCAGTATTTCACAGCGACTTGTCGGTGAAGTGTTGTTTGAGCTTCTTCCATCTCTGCCTTTCCATTCCCTTTGTATATATATATATATATATGTATGTATATATATATATATATATATA